>VZRS01003565.1:761429-785848 GCA_013398055.1 Ifrita kowaldi
AAAAATATTTTTAAAAATCCTCACTGTTTCCTTCAAAAATACTTATTTAGGAAAATAAGAAGAGCCAAGGGATACAGACACATTTATTTATCAAGGACTGCTACATACCATTATCAAAGTATCTGACTGTTGAATTTCTTGACACACTGGGGTCAAAATTTGCCATTAAGGGTGCAATATATTGAGTAGCTGTTAGCATTCGATGCACAACTTCTCCAGTATATATGAAACCTACAATAAAAAAAAAAAAATTGAGACCATTTCAGTAAATTCTGAAAAGATTTAATAGAATGGTAGGTTGAGAGGTTGAGTTAGGCATTGCCAGAGCATTAAAGGGTCATCTGAGAGAAATTAATCCCACCACAAAGTTTACAGTGAATTATATAAGAGCTAAAATTTCAGAAAAACGTCTGTGATGACTGCCAGAAAAACAAGATCCAAAATGAATAATGGAACAAATAGTTCAAGAAGGTTTTGTATAGAAATAAAAACAGTGAAAACTCAAGTAAGAATAAATCCAGTTAAGGGCAGAATGCAAGTATGTGGCACTATGAAAATAAGCCATTTACCACCAGGCATATTCCATAGTGCTTTCTTCCATCCTTTCCAAAACCCTACAGTTTGTTTTGCTCATGCTCTTTGTGACCTCTTTAAAAGTTAGTCTAACACTTTTTTCATATTTCTAGAGACACAGTAAGGGACTATTTCAGACAAGAGGTGGCAACCTTTAAAAAAAAAAAGTCAGATGAAGAGTGGAACAGATAAGACTTTTTCAGGATTATAAGGCAAGTGACACTTCTACTACATTCTCTGCTGTGTCAGGTCTCACTAGTCTGCCCTATTCATCCCTGAATCGACAGTAGTCCTCAGATCAATAGTAGGCTTCTTTCATCTGAAGTGCTCACCCAAAACCTCTTACTGGTTTGGAATTGGAGCCCTTCCTTTGAAAGACCAGTCATCTATGGTGAATACAGTAATCCTGCAGTTTTCTTCAAAGCAAAAATCAGTGTATTTTAATGGCAATTACCTTCTTCTATTTTAAACACTATATGGTCTACAAATAAACCTGTGTTGTTTAGGTTTGCCAACTCCACTTCAACTGGCTAATGGAGTTAATTACTTTAAGTGCCCCAGACCAAAACTTGACTTAAAAACTCCTGTTGCCCTAGAATGAGTCTTTTTGTTACCCCTTGCCTTTAAGTTGATTTGAGCTACAGGCAGATCTTCAAAACTGAGGTTTGTATATTACCTCTCCTCCTAAAGTGTTTACCAGATAGCTCCTGATGTTTATGCTTTTTCTACTTCTCTTGATTCAGTGAAGTATATTCCAACAGCAAACATCTCAACAAACAGAATAATATTAGAGCTGAAAATTTTATTACATGAAAAATGTTATTAGAAAGACATATCAAAGAAATCTAATTCTTTACTGGAAAATTATAGTATTATTTTCAACACTTTTTATGCTGGTTTATGTTTCTTTTTCCATCTTCAATCATATTGAGAGTCTCTCTTCCTCTACAACACCTTTCATTGCCAAGTCCAAGTCCTTTCTTCTTACATTTAGTATCATGGCAATACAACAGTGATGAAGGAGCCTATAAATCTAACTCTAAAACATGATTGTGAAGTTCCAGAACCAAATGAAAACCTGATCAAAACTGCTGTTAATGTATAGTATCAAAAACTATTAGTGCGCAACCTTGCTTTCTTAACAATATCTCCATCCTAACCACTGTGAGATAGGAGGGTTCATTAACAGATTTGTTTGATATGATATAGGAAATCTCTGAGTGCATGAAAAAATAAGTTTCTGGAGTGCTTTAGGCACCCTTGTACTCTGGTACTCTCCTGAAATACGTAGTTAAATGCTTGACAACTGCTCATGGAACTAATTCTAGAAGCCATAAGATGGTATAAACAAACAGACAAACAAACAAGTTGGTTCTCTGGAGCAATTCTCCTGCATGACTGCTTATAGTTAACATCATGCTCTGTGAAGTCAACTCATGTGGTGGTGATAGGAGACCTAAGAAAAAGTCAAGTCTGGAGAAAATAAAACAAGATTCAGTTGCGAAGATTTGGCATCTGACAAAGGGGTGACCTAGGAACTGAGCTGTTTTTTCTTCATTTAAAACATATCTACGTACTCAAAAGATACAGTATTTTAATATCTGGGCACTCCCTAACTACTACATTAATTCTTAGGATTAAACTAAAACTTTTTTTTTTTTTTTCTGTAGGGGGCAGAGGGGAAGATTGGGGGGCAGATTCCTCCAATTGAGTATCTAAATACCACTTTTCTCTTTTGGTAATTAATAGGGAGAGAGAAACATCAGTTTAAAAAGAGAATCTGCCCACACATATTTACAAGTCATTTATAAATGTGAGTTTTCAGAATACAGACATCTGGCTAATTTTACTGTATTGCTTATTTTAGGACAGCCAACTGCCTTGTCAAAGTATAGTCCCTATTTTCTGATTATTATTGTTTGCTTCTAATGTCATTCCCTTGATAAATAATCCCTTATGCTTATTTAGACATTTTTAATACATATTTTTTCGCAGAAGTATATTTCATATTATGTGTTGCTTATTATCCCTGTGGACATGTGCAAACATCTTTTAACACAGTTGTGGGTAGGTCTATACCTTTGAAACCATTCCTCAAAAATATTTTGAAGACAATACAAACAAAAGCTTTCAATCCATATTCATACATTATAATTAGCCTTAACAGTTCACTACTTATTCATCCCTTGCACAATGATCCTACGCTTACACAGTTTCCCTTTTATGCGTTCATCCCATTTACAGTATAAATGTCACCCTTGTAACTAATAATGAGGCAGATACAATAGGAAAAGAAAGGACTTAATTGTGCTGGAACACATAACTAAGTAAAGCAGCCCAAGTAATTAGTAACCACAAAGCGTATTTCGAAGTGTTTGCCGGATGCAGCTCTACTATAGACAAAAATGGAAAGCAGGAGGTGGATGATAGCTGAGAAGCAGGCAGGCCTTGCATGAAGATCATTCTAATGAGAGCTCCAGTCATGCATTGGAACAACTTGAAAAGAAACACAAAGTCATTTCAAATCATCCCAGAGATTCAAAAGATGAAGCCACTGTTGACCATGGACATTTTATCATTGCAACTGTGAGTTAAAAAGAGCAGCAAATGTAAAACTAACTTATTCTGGAATGGAATTCTGCAGAAAATTGGCTTATGTTATCTGTGACCTAATTTTCTGACAATGCTAAATGCTCATGGTTGATTCATTTAGTCAAGGAAGAATTTTTCAGACCTGCAATTTCCTGAACCACTTAATCTCTCCTTTGTGGGAGGCATTGGTAGAGATCTTTTCCAAAACTCTCCACAGGCTATACCTAGAAGCATAATATGCTCCTAAATACTGGAATGAAGACAAATGGGGAAAAGTATTCAGCATTTTGTAAGTTTAATATGTACATATAAATTTAACTAAAACTAAGGCTGAACTAGTGCTAAAAGCACTTGTAAATCAAGAAGAGTATACTTCTAGTTCTCACAGTGTACAAATTTACATTCATACAAACAGGCAAAAAAAATACATATAACCACTTCTGCATGAAAGTACAGTCCCACTTGATGTAGGACCTTGACGTGATTTAAAAATGCATTTTATGTCTGGATTTACCCACTCCAAAATATGCTTCTTATCTGTTGCATGCTAACATATTAAGTTTACAAAGAAAATTTAATGTACAAGGTTACGACACTCTGCACATGAGATTTCCGTGACTTCCTTTTTTATATTCCTAGCTGTGCACAAACTCAGTATCACTTGGAAAGCTTTTTGACAATGTTTGCCAACAGAATAACAAAATATAGTTTCAGGGCAGCACAGGCAATGAGTCTTTTGAAATTGCTATTGTGTGCCTAAAGAGAGGGTAGGATATGGGATATGCAGACAACAACAAAAAAGAAAGATCTAGGTTGATAACTGTGTTCTAAGACAGCGGATAACTAACTTGTAAGATAAACCCTTGTCTCTCTCTGTGGTGGGTTGACTTTTGCCACCTGTCCCATGTCCACCCAGCTGCTCTCTCACAGCCCTTCCTCAATAGGACAAGGGGAGTAAATAAATTGAAAAAATGTGTGTGTCCAGACATAAACAGAGAAAACACTTACCAATGGCTGTCATGGGCAAGAAAGAATTGACTTGCGGAAAGTTAATTTAATTCGCTGCCAGATAAAATGGGTTTGCATAGTGGGAAAGAAAGACGGATTAAAACACCTTCCCTCCACCCCTCCCTTTTTCCCAGGCTTAGTTAGTGTCACTCCTTTATTCCCAACTCCTCTACCTCCTCCTCCCCACTGAGCAGTGCAGGGGGATGGGGAATGTGACTTGTGGTCAGTTCATAACACTTCATCTGTTTCACTCCTTCCTCCTCTCATTTTTTTCCTATTCCACTGTAGATCTTTCCCATCGGCTGCAGTCCTTTAGGATAAACTTGCTCCAGTGAGAGTCCTCCACAGGCCACGGCTCCTCCAGGACATTTCCACCTCTCCAGTGCGAGGTCCTCCACAGGCTGCAGCATGGATATCTGCTTCAGTGTGGCTCTTCCATAGTCTGTGAAGAAATACCTGCTCCAGCCTGGTCTCCTCCACAGATGCTTTGGTGCCTGGACAACCTCCTCCCTTCTTCTTTTCTCTCCTTGACATTCACAGTGTTTTTTCTCATGCTTTTTGCCTCACTCCTGACATTGAGGTGCTACATTTTTTACCCTTTCTTAAATAAGTTCCCCTAGAGGTGCCACCAGGGTGGTTCACGGGCTCAGCTGTCCCCTGCACTGGACCTGTCTCTGCCTGGTAAGGGCCAGCCTCTCACCTGCTTCTATAGGCGCAGTCACCCCACTACCTAAACATTACCACAACCCCTAATACAACCTAAAACTTAGCCTTATATTTTGATTGTTTTATATATTATTTATGCCATATTTTACCTAGTATGCAAAAATAACATTATTTACATTAGTTACTGGAATTTCTTGTGTCTTGTTTAGAGTTTTTAAAATTTACTTATTTTTAGTTTAGTGATTTTCTAGTAGAAGATAGGTGGAAAGTTGCAGCTGTACTTAATGTACCAGTCTTACCCTCAGCAATTGTTAGCTCTTGCCCAGGTCAGGTTACTCACACTATATAATTCCTTTTGTCTTCTAAAAAGGAAAGAAATGTTCTGGCAAAAAGAAAATAAGAGAGAAAAAGAACCATTGTGTCTGCTGGTGCTAAGTAACAGCAGTGAAATAAGTTGATGTGAAATTATATCTTCAAATCGCCACGTCGTTGCTCGCATAAAGAGCACATAAAATTTATAATTGATTGATCCAGAGTTGCAAGGTTTCTCTTTGGTTGAAAGTCCAGGGTGATGTAGGACTTTTTTGTAATTGTTTTGATTAATGGTGCTGAGAATTTTGACTAGCATTTTATTTTCAGAATGTTTCTTGTTTTATATCTCACTGTTTCTGACATACCACATTTTTATCTTGCATTCTTTTTCTTCTCTTCAGCAGTAACACTAAAAACCTGATGAATCTATTCTTGTTTCTGGAAATAAACTACACAAGAGACATTTACATCCTGGTGGCAAGATATGGGGAAATAAAACATCAGGAGTAGTGTTGCTCATGTATTATTTTGGTGAAGCTGAAAAGCATTGTATAGGCTTATGAAGCATAGCCCAAAAAACTTCTCACTGTTTTCAACTATGCTGAAATATGCTGCTTTCCCTGTGCTTTTTCTGATATTTCTCCACCAACTATTTCTTTATGAAGCAAATTCAAGAATATGTTATGCTATTAAGCCCCTAAAATACATTGGAATGCTGAATTCTAGAAACAGATAATGCAATTTACTTTCACGCCTTGTCCTATATAGCCATATTAATTTTTCTTTGATATTTCAGTGAAGTAAGCTTTAAGTAATGTCATTTATCCCCAGATGGCTAATTTATTGTTATGTCTGTTAGAAGACTGTTATCATCACTGTAATTGACTGAAGATTACAGTGTAATTAAACAAAAGGATAACAGCAACTCCAGATCCCTCAGACAATCCATGAAAGTTAAATACCTTAATGAGCTTTCAAGATCAGTGTAAAATGAACCAATCTCTCATGCTATTTTATGATTTTTTCCCAACCTTCTGGGAAAAATGAATTAAAGAGAGATTATACATATTTTTTTGCTTTGCTTTTGCTTGACTAGATTGAATGTCTAACCCATTTCTTCTTTTGGCCTGAAAAGTGGGCTATCTGAAAGCCAAACCCCAGAAGGCATGAGCATAACAGTGTTTCTTAATTGCATAACCTTACGAGGTCTTCTTGTGAGTCTGTGCATGAGGGTAAAAAGAAAAGCTACCCACAATTCTCCTACTCTTCTCTGTACTTCTGTGTTATCTTATGTAGATATTTAAAGGCCAGAAAATTAGTTTTTCACCATTATTTTTCCTCCTGCTTTGTTAATACTTAAAGCAAGCATTATCTGGAAAATTTGAGAACGTGCAATGTATGACATTGAGTAAATGTCAGTAAGTTTTCCAGCTTGCTCTAGTTTCCCTGCTATTCACCCTCTTTGTGAAAAGTATGTGATCCCGTGGAATATAATCCATTCTGATCAATATCCTATTCAACTTAATGAAGGAATTTAGGAGATAACGTATCATGAAACTCTTCCAGTAGATGTTTTTCTTTTGACATGCCACAAGACATGCTTTGTCAGGAGACTGTTAGATACCATTAGGTAGAACGTGGGAGCCGTGGGAGCAAGAGGACTTTTAAATAAGGACAATGATGGACAGCAAGGAACTTGCAAACATAATTGTAACTGAAGTGTCTGTTCACATACTTTTAATGACTCTAAACTGCAATGCTCTTAACTTCAGGAGAAAGAAACCCAAATGTTATGTAGAATCTAATGACTTGTATCTGTTCCTCTCTAATCATTCGCATACTTCCTTAGAGAAAATTGTTGGACAGAGGCATGAAATACATTATCTACTCGGTGAGACACCACATGCGATAGCTCCCAAGGGCCTCTCAGCTTCAGCCAAAGACCAACACAATTCCTAGACAGCCTGGAACCAGAGAAAAGAGGCTGGAGAGCCTCTGATGGAAGGATTATCTCAGTTGGGACAAATATCTTAGCAGCTGTGTCATTGTAGTATCTTTGGCACTGCTGAATCCTTGGAAGGGGCTTGAATAGAGCTGTTAGAGGGAAATCTAATTTTGCAGTCTATTTCTGGTATTTTGCAGTCTATTTCTGCCATTTATTTGTTGGGAAAACATCTTCATGCCTGTACAGTTCTTGTCATCAATAAAAAAGTTTGGATGGTACTGGATGGTTTTTGGATGGTCTTTTAATGTTAGAAGACATTTCATATAACGGGATTCATGTTTGAATCAAACTGTTGTAATATCAATACAGATTTTTTTCTTTTGCTGCTGTCTCTCTCCTCCTGTATTGCCACAGAGTCTAATAAAAAGAACTGTCATAAGCTTTGCTGCTTGCTCTGCTTATTCTCCTCTTTCTTCCATCTACCTTTTAAAGTTATTCCTTACCTGATAAATCACAGGCAATTTGAATCATATGATACACAAGAATTTAAAAAAAATGAAAGACTTTCTGGTTATGATGAAGTCAGTATTCTCCAATATGTCAAAAATGCAGTAATGGAAAGAAAAATAGAGTTAGAAAAATGCTGAATGCCATCAAACTGGGTTGTCATTCATTCTATAGAAGTTTGAAGCAACAAGATCGCAGAAGACAAAAATAAAATTTTTCGAATTTTAGAAAGCCTGCTTAAAATTTATGCATAACTGAAAGACAGTTTGGTGGATGTCTGGGTTTCTACTGCAACAAATCAATATTATTTGAAATACAACTTAGGGGGTTTTATGTAGAGACTAATTGCACACTCATTGTATAATGCTATTGCATGCTTGTATTAGTCCTTCACAAACTACTTAAGCTAATCCTATGTATATAATATTCGCATACATGTAAAACAACAGCACACAGGATGTCAGGGAAGACTGCAGATGCTAACATGCAACATTTGAGAAGTTTCAGACACCATTAAATTACATTTCACATATATACATTAGAAATAACACTGAAATAGCATGTAATGAAGATGGTTTTTGTTCCATCAGGAACTTTTCAGGAGGGAGTTTAGCTCTGTGTTCCCTACTGTCAGCATCCTGCCACAACTACGTGCTGTCTGATGCCTTGTTCTCCCACCATATTTGTTTGTGCTGGACACAGAGTTCAGAGAGGTGAGGCAGCGTGGGTTTGCCTCAAGCAGAACTATTCAGCAGTAAATGCACAGCTCAAAACAGTGAGATAGAAGCAGTGAGATAGAAGCTGGGCTTCTGGGCAACTTGGGCTTCAGGGGAGGCAAGAAGCTATGTTTGCGTGTTCCAAAAGAGGTTCTTCTTCATATGTGTTGCTCAGTTAAAGGTTATGTGAATATAAGCATATTATCCTGTTCTCTCGTTCAGCTCTGCATCCCAAGAAGACTCCAATGCAGCCACTGTAAAGGAACAGCAGCTAGCTCTGCCCCTTTCTTTCATTTCGGCCTGATGCCCAGGACTACATACACCTCTCATCAAATTTCACCACCAATTTATTTCTCATCTTAGTCAAATTAATGGCAGACAATGCTTTGAATGAGGAACCTCTACCCTGGGTCAAAAGTAAGTAAACCCCAAACCAAACCTTTTTGATCAAGATCAGTTTTCCGGTCTATCTCTTGGTGCAGTGGACAAATATTGTGTGGGCAGCAAAAGTTGCAGGTGGTGCAGGTGGTGAGGAACACACAACGAGCAGGGACAACAATACAAAACTACATTTGTAACAGACACACTGTATCCTGAAGCTGAGACAATTTTGGTCTTGTCCATTCTTTGCCTCCTTTGTCCACTTGTTACCTCAATCATTTTGGGCCATGCACTTCAGTCGTGGAGCTAATCTATGAAAATGTCTGGCTTAGAGCAACATGAGCAGAACTAAACAGAGAAAAGGCAAAAATCCAGTTGGGAAAAAACTAGAATATATTAGTCTCAGTGTTTAGAATCTGAGAATTAAATCACATTAGCTTTGGTGTCATTAGTAATTCCCTTGGGTTTCTTCTCTTTTGCTACATTAGTTTACATTAAAGCAAATTACATTACATGAAAGCACTGTATTGATCTGTAATTTCAAGCACACAAAAAAACCCTTCTGCAAACAGGTAGGGATATGGACCAATTTCCCTTCCATAAAGAGAAATATTGCCTATATCAAGTGTTTCTCTATGATCTTTCAGTTTTTATAAAATTTCAATACTAAAGACCTTCATGGTCTTTACCATCCTGGTCATACACAACTTGGTAATACATAAGACCAAAACGTCTTTCTCAGGGCAGTTAATACAGGAAGATATTCACCCAGCTCCAAAAAGATTAAGCTTTCTCTCTAAGCAAGTAACTTAACAAAAGTCCCATAACGATGTCAGGAAAATCTGCACTGTCAAACTGGGTAATTACACTCTCTTTTCAAACTAACTCTTTTAATTGAAGAAAAAGCTTGCCCTTATCTTCCTATTAGAACAGGTCCACTACAGTTCCAAGTCCAAGGTTTTAATAATCTGACCAAAATGAATAAGTTATAAAAAAAAAATTGAATACTAGTTTGAACTAAATGATTACGAGTTTCTGTCAGGGGAAGTATACTAGCTTCAACTTTGAACAAAAAGACTGAAGTAAAAGTAACATCTTTATGGTCTCTATTTTAAAGTAGTGTTTGTGTGTGTGAATAAACACTCTAAAGGGAAGAGTGAAATGACTTATGGACATAAAAAAAAAAAAGGAAAAATCTTTGGTACCATTTCAAGAAATTTTTAAAATCTGGGTGTCCCTTTAAGAAAAGGCAGGGGTGAACCTGTTTTGGAGTTGTGCATGCAGAGGTTTAGGAGCACAAGGGAATTGATCCTTCCATCTGAAGACCTCAAACCTGCGATAACCCATCTTTTCCATATCGTTAGAGTGAGGAAATAGGCCATGGCTAGGCTGTGGGTGGCATATAGCAGTACTGTTCAGAGTTCAGCTTGTCATAGGCCTAAAAAGCCATCAGTAGGAAGCTGATTTGTGTGAAATCTCTGCAAAGTCCCTTAGTAAATATAGTTCTGCCAAGTCTCGTGGCTGGTTTTTAACACATTTTTAACTGGTTGAAGTGTAGTCATCAGTGGAATGCTGCACGTGCTGTGATGGATTGTCTGGGCACTTTATTGTACAACAGCGCTAGCCCTGCCAGGCGGGTGCCTGTGGCACTGGGGAGCATGTACTAACAGAAACATCAAACTGGGTTTATGTTTCTGTGCCTCAGTAAAAGTACACATGAAAACACATGGTTCATGTCTTCTAGATATTTGCAAAAGACTGGATCATGTTTCATAGATTCACTATGCATTGGTACATGATCTGAAAGAAACTCTAAATGATTGAGATTGAAGACGTTTTATGTACATTTTCTGACCATCACATGATGAGCTATAATAGGACAATTGGAAGAAGAGGCATAAGAGCTAAACAGAAAATGCCACTAGACTAAACTAGACCAAAAATTAATTTCTAAAAAAATAGAAGGCTTAAGTTACAGTGTTGTTCTACGTTATGGAAAACATATGATATAATGCACACTTCACACTCATGATAAATGTTGGTCATTTAATCATATGGTAAGTTACAAGCAGCAATAGGATATCTGTGGTAAATGCCATGTAATCGCAGGGTTCATAAACAGTGATCCCTGCCTCCTAAGCCAAAGTGCAGGTTACAACATAATTATGTTTAGACTCAGTAAAAGTAATCATCAGATGTGGCTGGATTGTATTTGCCAAGAAAAAGCCATTTAGGGTCTGCCCAAAGAAAACATGTTCATTCCTTTCAGCATAAGGAGCTGGTGAAGCATAACTGTAGCCCCATGACTCATCACCCACCCAAAAGATAAAAGTTATATCAGGAAACCTCGAAGTCTAGTCTTAATGTAGAAAGCCTTAGACTGACACTAGCTATAATGAGGATAAGGCTGTTTCATCATGCTTTGGTGGAAAATGTCTGTCTGCGGCAAAAGACACAATAGGCTGCTCTTCACATCAGATGACAGCTATAGAAGAGTGGTGACAGTTTTTTCCATGAGCATTTTAACCGCTTTCTTTTGAATGATTAACAAAATGGAGAGTATGGATTAAACCATCAAGATGCAAGAAGAAAATCTTGCCTCCCATGAAATCCCAGAAAACAAAATACAGTCATGTTCACATTCTATTATTTTTTTAAGAAATAAAGCTCCTGAAAGATCAAATTCAGGAAGCATGCACAGGCAGGTGCTGAAACAAAACTGCTTTCAGCTACCACCTGCACTCATAGCTGTTTTCATTGTTGCAGGTCATGAATGGCAGCAGAGGGAAAATGGAGAACCTATGAATTTTTTTACTTTATTCAGTTTGAACAAAATAATGCAGGTTCTCTTTATTTCCCTTGAGAGAGCGTAGACATATGGCTTGTCATCTTTCTGTCTGCTGTCATGGCTCCATTAGAGAACTGATTATTACTTTTACTCTTTTACAAACTTTATGCCCCAGAAGCTGCTACTTTCACAAGTTGCCATCAGTATGGCAACTCACATTCCATTTTTGAGGAACATAATTACTCGTTCAGAGTACATGACCTCATTAGGTAAGGTGCATATACTTCTTAATAGAGGGAAAAAACCACATTTTTTTTCACCAGAAGATTTGATGACCTTGGTCAAGAAATTAAGAAAAAGGCGGCAAGAAAAGATTTCAAATGTCCACCCTGAGTATCCACTTTGAGGCACTAAAACAACAAAGAAAATTTTCAAAGGTTAACACCAGTACTATTTATGCTTTGACAATCTGCTCACAAAACTGTGGGTCTGTCCTCTCAGATTTGGGGACTCAGTTGGAATGGCCAGTCCTCAGTGATGACGACGTTTTAAAATGTTTTAAAATTCACCATGGACAGGAAAACACATGAAAACAATCACAATTTTTTCTGACCAGAAATATGTTTTGTAAATGTAAGCAAGGAAGAACCAGCTTCTTACCCGCTTTTACTAATTGTACTATGAGTATATAAACGGCAAGTCATTGCTAGCAGCAACCAAGATTTTGTTAGTGAGTCCAAGTAAAAGCCCCCTGAAGGTTTGATTCATCTGGAAATGTAAAGAAGGGATAGCTAGTACAAAGGGTAGTGCAATCCTTTTGATCACACAAACATTACACTGGACATTTCAGAAAATCAGGAACCTGGTAAGGGGTCAAATCCAGCTTCATCTGTACACTACTGACATAGGTCAATCACTATAGCAGTGAGTAGTGAAGTTGTAGTGATTCCTGACACTGTTGGAGCACAGCTTTCTGACCTCAGTGACTGCTGGTGAGGAAGGAAATGACCAAGAGCAGCAGAGTGACTTTGTTGATATTAACAGACCTACTACCGTGTGCACCCTGACTTCTTTGTATGGTATCAGACAGAAAGGAGTTTTGAAAAATAGGATGTCATGCAACTTCCTACATCAAGCAAAGGGACAGAAGGAAAACTTTGAGTGTGATATACACGGACATACAATGTAATAGAATAATATGTTTTATTGGCAGAGAAAATAATGGTTGGGACATGTCTGGTCAACAGGACTTATACTGAGAAAGCCATCCAATCAAACCTGCTATGATCATCCCTATATCTATAACTCAGTGGTAACACTGGGCTAGGGAGCTGAGGGATATCCTCTCTTGAACTGCACTGGTGCTCTGGTGCTTGTTGCCTCTTTTGCACTAAGCTATCTGGAGCAGGAGAGGTCAGTTTCCAATTGGTTAGGTCAGCTCTTTTCTTCTGTCACCTAAAGCACTGCAAAAGATGCAAGTTCTACATGGATTTTAAAGAACGTATTTCTGTCCCTAATTGCTCTATTCACTACCCATCCTTCTCTATTTGGAGATGAACGTCAACTACAGCTTCTTACTCTTCTGTCACGGAGAATAGACGTCATCTCAAAAACATCACTGATGAGGATTTCTGCCAGTGTGACTGATGTGACTTATATTGATTCTATCTGTGTGTGCTCAACTAAATAGTGTATGATGTCAACTAAGACCAGCAAAGCTCTTAACACATGAAAACTTGGTACAGGTGTAAAACAGGATGAATGTAATTATGTACAGATCCATGTTGTCACTGCTGTTTTTCCTTCTGCAGCAGGTAAAAGAGGAAAGGTAAAAGTGGAAACAGGACTGCTCTGGTAGTGCCCAAACCCAAGTAGCAGTCACCAGAGAATGATCGCTGGTTGCTTTCTCTGAAGCTTTTTGTTAAAATGATGGCTGGTACGAGAAGTGAAAACTTTCCCCTTCCTACCTTTTTGGGGAAACTGCCTTGAAATTCCCATCACAGAACAGGACTGCCTTCCCTTTGCGTACAGTACAGATAGCTGGCACCAAAATAAAAGCCCAGTATGTGTTTATAACCTTGAAGACAGTTGTTACCAATATGTCACTAATGATCTTCATGCCAGTCGTTTTGCCTCCAAGACTAGACTCACACTTTCCCATTGAAATACAACTTCTCAGCCCTTCATCTTGTTTAATAAACCTGTCAAGGTGACATAAACTCACATCCTCATCCAGTGCCACATCCAGCCAAAGTGGACCCAATCACTTAACCTGCTTTCACATACCTCCTACCAAGGAACAGAAAACTAAGCCAGCAATAGTACCGAAAGAAATGCTTCATCACCCCACCTCACTGAACTACAGTACAAGCACTTCTGCTAGCCCAAGATAGCTAGCAGGCAGGGTCAGCAGGGACGGAAACCGTTTCTTCTCTTGGCTGTGAAGGCTAATGTCAATTCGAAGTCTTCATGAATCCCCAGCCTTACACAACTTGGTATGATCAATTTCACCTTGGAAATCTCTTGAGCTTTTAATTTCCACTTAAGATTCTCATTGGGCTAACCTATTACCTCTCAACCTTTTAAAAATTTTGGCCTAAACTACATCTAACAAAATTTTTTACTTCTGCAAGTGTAAAGTAAGAGCAAATCTGATAGTTAGGTGTCATTTCTTTTTCATCAGTTCTACGAAGATGACCTAATCACCTCTTCCTGAACTGAAATCACATGCCTACAGGTCTAAGACAGCTGAAAAACCTTTTCAGCCATCACTGAAAGATGCTGCTGAAAACTGGAGAGACAGATTTTCTTCTCATTTGCAAGCACACAGATTCGGTGATGAGGCATGAGAAGGAAATCACATGGTATGAAAATTCTGAATTTGAATTCTAACATTCAGGGTCATTCAAGATCAATGTGTTCAACATTGGTGTTCAGCTTCAAAATAAGCCAGTAAAAAAAAAAAAAAAAAATTATTATTACAAGATACTTAAACCCACTCAACCAGAAATGCTTCTCTATGGCATTGGTTCTTAAGAAACCATAACCTCACACTTTCTTTCAGCTTTTGAAAACTCCTTAAGCCTCACCAGGTTGAAAACAATGGCTTATAAATTTGATTTAAATGAATGCCAATACATTTCTCAATAGAAAAAAAGCAGGCATGTCTCTTTAATTCTTATCACTTAACATAAACTCTAGAAAGAGTAGAAGGACCAAGTGCCATTAAAAATACCTACTGAAATAAGACTGATGAAATCACAAGATAGAATCACAAAGAGAAAACTCCACTATTCAATTTATGTTAAATATAAAAACTAAATTTTAACGTAGACTTTAAAATACTCAGGAAAATAATTTTCATAAAATACATGCACATTATTTACAGTGAAACCTTTAGAAAATCCATTCATTTTATGACAGTATGTAATGCTTCAGTTATTCCACAATAGTTGGAAACGCAAACAAATGAAAGCCCTAAAGGGCTGAATATTCTACCAGTTACAGAGATGAGTTTTCACATTTAGCAAATTATAAGAGTATTTAAGGGCCTGTGTCTGCAAAGACTTGAAGGACCCTCAGTACCTATAGAGTTCAGTCAATATTTAGGGTGCTCACATTGGACAAAAAGGCCAGTCTTGTTTTCCACTTACTCATTTTTTCTAACAAAGAGAATGCCTATCTCTGTCTCCTACCAATATTATCATAGCACACAAGAAGAATCTCAGCTACCCTTCAGGCATACATGGAATCTGAGTTCAAACTTCTATACACTTAAGTTACTGCCTTAAAAGACGGCATAGATATCTGGGAGCACCAAGTCAGGATGGATCTTCAGCCCTAGTGAGACATTCATATACGGTCCTCTTGAAAGTCAAATAGGTCTTGCAGCACAAGTGGCTGAATGCCATGGACAGTGTTTCCCATTTTGCTGAACAGACTCATAGAAAAAAAGAATTCAGCCATACCTAGGGACCTTTCTGCCTCAGGCTTCTTCCAGACTTTCCATCCAACCTCAAGAGAAAATTGTATTTACACCTCTGGCAGATGGAAATCATACATTCACTTAAGCACAAGAGAGGAAATCCTTGCATGCTTGGCAATGGCTGCTCTCTCAACATGTTTCCAGATGGCAGAGAAGGAAGGGGCCATCTCTGAGGAGGGAATCCTATTGCAGAGGCTAATAGGCTTTCATCCAAGAAGGCTAAGTTAGGTGCTCTGAATTACCTTTCTCATTTCATTGACTACATAAGTAAATATATGCCTTAACTGAAAGTGAGTTCCATCTCTCTTGCCCTGTTTCCTGCTCCATCTTTCCTTCCACCTTTAGAGAGAGGGAAGATTTCATTGCACAAAGATTATTGCTTTAAAAATCACAATAACAAAAATAATATTTTGTCCAGTACATTTAATTAAGCATTTATAATGCTCAGATCATATAGCTACATTTTATGTAGAAAAGCTATTTTGTAAAAACTTCTTTTCCGTCACGTATATATTATTGCTAGCTAGACAACAACTCTATAATGCCACTGATATGTTTATTTCTTAGTATTTATTGAAATGAGTAAGCAGCAACTATATTTAAAAGAATCAATACAGAAAATCCCTTAAAGGTGGCAGGTTATTTTGGACAGAGGGACGGTGCTACCTCTCTTTCCAGTGATACCATGATGATTTTTTTGCCTTTTCTTTTATACCCTTTTATACCCTTTTATACCTTTTTACAACTTCTGTATTCTTAGTGCTTTTTGCCTACATTCTTGGACTTGTTTGTTAAGCTAGGTGACTAAACATTTTAGAAGCTTCATAGTTAGGGATCAGGGTGCCCCAGACCCCAAAGTCCTCTCCAGAACACATTTTGTAAACTAAGATAGAGCCATCCAGGGGAAGGTTCCTTGGGGAAGAGGGCTCACTCAAGCCTCTCACTGAAGAATCTTTAATAGATATGCTAATTAGTAACACCTATAATGTTATACCAGATCTTTTGTGGGTGTGCATTGAGGTGCATTCCACCTGGACGTGGTGCACCTAAGGATCCTTAAAATAAATACCAAGGTAAAATCCATTTTTCGCTTCTAACCATGTCTGACTCTCGATTTTAAGACCAGGAAAATGCATCACCAGAATAAAGAAGACAATTTTTTTTTCCTTATTTTATCTCACTTTCTCAAGTTGTCTATTTCTTTTTGTACAGATGGCATTAATCATTCTATATGTAGGTTTCACAGATTTGTACATTTACTTCTACTACCATTGCTTTGTTTTCTTTTTCTGGTTCTCCCTTGTTAATTGTTTTAAAACATGGGTGATTTTTGTGTAGATCAGGATGCTGGAAGTCTACACAGAGAGCAAACAGTGGCATGCCATTTCTACTAAAACATCACTTATTTGCACATTTTCTCTTCAGTACAATATATCTCACTTCCGAAGTAGAGATGTGCAGTCAAACACATTTCTGTAGTGACAATTTAATTTCAGCTACACTTAAGCTTTCATTGGGGAATGTGTCATTGGCAGGGTTTTGCACATTTAATTTTCTTATAAGACGTGCATGTTGCACTCTCACTTGACCTGCAAATTGGTAAACTGGGAAAACCCATATACTGTAGAATAAGTACCAGTATCAGCTAGTAGGAGCTCTTGGGTGAAGTCCAAACTGAACTGCAGTGTGAGAATTTTATTTTTTATAAGTGCAGAGGACAAAATGTAACTACCACATAACATGAATCATCCAAACTCAGGAAACAACTTTAGACCTGATGGATGTGATCTTTAGAAAAGCATCTGTCTTGAAAGAGTACACACAAATCCTACTCTGATATGGCTGAGCTTCCATTGAGTTAGTAATGGGAAACATAATTCACAAACTGTCCTTTTACATGCTAGGAAGAAAGTTCTAATGAAATCTATTTTAATCAGTGAAAAATTTGGGTAGAACCCAAGCACAGTTTTTCCAGGTCTCTTAACAGTAATTAAACACGAAACAACAAAAAAAACCCACCTGCCCCCTCCTCTAAAAAACCCCCAACAAACCCAACCCTCCTTTCAAAAAACACCAACATAATGAAACAAACAACAAAAAGAAGCTCAAATTTCACTTGCTGTTACCACTGGGAAATAACATCTTTTGGTCTAAACTAGTGCTTTATTTTCATAAGACACAATTATGTCAAAATTTCATATGGAAAGCTGAATTGTTCACGTTGTGTTCATAAGGAGTCCTTGGCAAAATCTCCACATTCATTGTAGATAGTCAGTAAAATGTAGCAAAGTTGACTACACAGAAAGAACACAGTGCAAAATATTTGGCTTATCTAATTCATGCAGTTCTTGGGCACAACCCTTTACTGGATCTACGCCCTTTAATCTTATGCATAGTCAGTCAAATGTTTTCTGTATGAGCTGCCAGAAGAGAAAGTACTCAGCTGATTTTTGATACTTTAATAAAAGTTGGCAGGATTTACCAAAGTTCTTCCTGCTTTTTCTTCCTTTTACTGCTGATGAAGAACGGAATTTAAGATAGCAATGTTGCAGATTAAGTCCTTTGCAGGGTACTGCTCACTACTCAGTTGCATATATTGAATATTTAATCTTAACTTTTCACTGCTACTGATCTGCTTCTGCTCAGAGATAATTTTTCCCTTTACTGTCAGTTCTCAACACATCACAATTCAAAGTCTTTTTTTCCCTTCCTCCTTAATCTGAGCAGTTATTTCCTGAGGCACTTGCACTGGTCTTTGCAATCAAGTCCTCTTTGCTTTCTCAAGGCTGCATGTTTTCAATACTTTGTGTCTTTCCCCATGAAACAGGCTGTTTTCCAGGTTAGAATTGCATCCCCTTCTGCAACTGACTCTCTGCAGGAATTTTAATAGTTTTTCTGAATTTCATTGCTTAATTTTAACTATTTATTTCTAACTGAGGGAATTTTTGTGAAAAGATTAGGGCAAGGGATTCTGTACCTAACAAAGCAACTCTTGATTTTAACAATTGTTTGTGTTATGCAGCATGCATGCTTCACAAAAATTTTGGCAGTATCATAAAAACCACATAAAAAGTGGGTTTTTAATTAAAAAAACCCCGATTTTTCTACAACATTCAATGACTATTTCTCCTCTTGTATCAAGCCTGTTACTAAAGGTAGCTAGAACAGCACAGGACTACCAGCTCACATAAGCTACTTTAGCTGTGGCCTCAAACACACATCAAATTTTTGTGAGTTTTCCTGTCCTGTTAAGTCTTCTGCTGATGAAATCTTCCATCTCACGTATTTTGACACTGCACTTCAACACAGACTGAAATTTTATTTATTGGCACACTTACAGTCCTTGGTACCAGAGATCTGAGAAACTTACATGGTTGAGATAAATAATTTATTTTCAGCAAGGGTAATTCTCTTACCCTGTTTCTCAGAGTGAAGGTTTGCTGGAAATATATTCCTTTAACTCATCACACTCTTTTGGTTTCTCATCAGCCAAAAGAGACTCTTTATTGGAGTGAATTCCCATACCAAGAGCAAAGTGAAAATGCCCTGTAGTTCTACAGTGCTCTGCTATGAAGCTTTACTTCAGACAGTGACTGTGACTCCTGAAACAGAAGATAAATGTGAAGAAAAATTGTCCTGGCTGGTAAGTTATTTATTATCAAGCTGCATAAGAAACCTCCCTGTGATGCTACCATTTGATTTTCCAGGGAAGAGAGTTGATGAGACACTAAGAATTGCTACTATCACATTCAGGCACTACCTGTTTATCCTGTTACAATGAGTCTCACAGAAAGTTCTCTGGGTCTACAGACTACTTTCTGCTGTGCCAAGCCTTGCTTTCATTACGTAACTAAGGAGAATTTGGTTCTAGGTAACCTATTCCTGGTACTTTAGTTTGCTTGAGAACACTTCACTCAGTGTCATCTGCTATATCCTCATCTGAGACCAAATGTTAATTAGTTAAATGCTTGCTAGCTCCATACTCTTTTCTTTTTTTTTTTTTTCACCTTAACATTAGTGCCACATAATAAAGCCTCTACTACATACAAAATAATGGAAGTGATGCCTTTTCCCTGTTAGCTGGATCTCAGATGAGGAATACCTTTCCAAATACAGTCAAACTGTGTCAAACCAGAATGTGTTGAGAAAATAATCTATTACAAACCTAAATTTTTCTGATAAAGACACCCTCAACCAATATAATTTGAAAAAATTACAAAAACTCACTAACTAAAACTTTTTACAAGCACAATGCAAAATTTTCTTTTTGTCTTGAAGAAAAAAAGACAATTCTTCTGAAATCTTGGAGCTTTTAAAATAAATGAGTTTTAAATTTTAGTCTTTCTAATTGTGGTGTCACAAGGGAAGGTATCATGTACACAAAATCTATGGAATGAGAGCCATTGAAATATATGCCTAGATATACTACAGTATTCTACTGCCAGTTGGTTTTTGTTCTTTGTTTTCAAAAAAATTAGCTGATTTTCTGAAAGTCAGGTGAATTTACTACCTTTGTTGATAGCAAGGAAGCACCAAGTGTTGAAACGAAGCTTTGCGAGATCCCTCCCATCACAGCTGGATGCAGCCATGTGTGTTTCCTTCAAGTTCTAAAACAACGAGAGTCCGTAGCTAGACTTTTAGCATTCCATTTACGATGAAATTTTGTCTTATTCATCGATTTTCAATGCTGGTTCATAGTCACAGTTAGTATAAATCATGGAGTAATTGATTTTGTCCCCGTTAGACTTCTCTGAGCAAAAGCAGAAGACCACGCCATTAAATTAATACAGTTTGGCAAGCCATCATCTTAAGGTTAGATGTTATCAAACCAGACACACAGGACTCTGGCATTTATGAGATACTCGGTAATCTGACTATTGGTTGGAGATCAGACTTCAGGTTTGTCTTCGCTTTGTTTTTGAGAGTACATACTTGGGGTGATCAGCTGGAAAGCTTTGCAGAAAATGACATGGTGACTCTGGTGAACAGCAAGCTGAACATGAGTCAGCAATGGTGGGACACATCCAGAGAGCTGTGTCCAGCTCTGGACTCCCCAGTACAACAGAGGTATGGAATTACTGGTGAGAGTTCAGTGAAGGGCGCTCCAGTGAGGACATGCCAGCAAAGATGATTAAGGGGCTGTTTAGCCTAGACAACACAAGCCTTGGGGTGGATTTCATCAAGGTATATAAATACCTGAAGGAAGGGTGCAAAAAAAATGGAACCAGGCTCTTCTCATTGGTGCCCAGTGACAGGACAACAGGCAGTGGGCACAAACTGAAACACACAAGGTGTGGTCTGTCTAAACATCAGCAAAAAATATTTTGCTGAGAGGGTGACTTTGCACTGGTTGCCCAGAGACGCTGTGGATCATTCTTCCGTGGAGATATTAAAAAAACTCTGTGACCACTGTTGTAGGCAACTGGCTGCACATGGCACTACCTGAGTAAGGGGTTGGACTTGATCTCTACAGGTCATTCCAACCTCAATGTCTCTATTCTGTGATACTTTTAGGTGTAAAAATAACCTTCTCTATAACTGACTGAAGACAAATTCTTACAAGGCTATTATATGTATATTTTGTGACACATCCATTAATTTCCAGACTAATACGAAAAACGCTTTTCCTGCCTCAAAAAGCATAAATGAGCATTTCAAGAATTCTCTTTCAAACCTCAGCAGTGTAATGAGATCAAACTGATACAGTAGGAAACAGAATATTTAATGAGGATCAAAGTCATTAAAACATTGGCAGACCTGCTAAACTAGTCCAGTCATGGTCCTTCATATTTACTGCCTGGCTATTGAAGTTGTCATCACCTGCCCCATGGGGCAAAACAATTTAAATCTTAAATTGTACTGTTGGAGAAGCTATAGTTACAGAATAGGGCAGTCTTACAGGAATTAGAGTCATCATTGGAAAAAAATAAGCAACTGGCTGAATTACACAAAATATCTGCAATTTGCTGATAACTATACTGTTTTCGTACTGCTTCAAACTTTACCTGGAGCTGAAGCAGTGTTTAGATCACACCACAACTCTTTTATTGATTTTCTGCTGTGTTACCATGGAAACCTTTCCCCAAAAAAATGCACATTGCATTACAAATTTATACAGACAGTGTTCATTTTGTTGATAGGTTAAAGGAGGAGCCAAATCTAAATGCTCCTTCATTTTAATTGTCTAGTTAACTGATAACAGTGTACTGAGTCCTAGTCAGTACTTTTTCTTATGGCTATTTTATTTTCTCAACCTTCTTGCAATGTTGAGGAGTTTTCCATGGATATCAATCAGATCTTATAAATGAGATTCGTCTACTCAATGTCTCCTTAAAGTTTCTCCACTCACTCATTACAGAGGCAGCCTTTTATTTGTTTCTTCCTCAGATTTATTGCTGTGAAACCACTGGGCTAGAACCTGCTTAAGGCGTTGTGATACAAAATGGTTTTACAGGCTGGTGCTTTTAAATCGTTCATTTTCTTGATCAGGTGAAAGGAAAAATGCTTCATGCACGTTTGCTTTCATGAAGTCAATCAGGGAAGTAGTCAGGCTTTAGAGCTTTATGTGGTAAGGACCAGTCAACATATGCTCAGAATAACTGCAACAAATGACAGAAGTTTGGTTTCTTTGTAGATAAGTCAAAACAAATCACATGAAAATTCCTGTGTTTATGAAAACAGCTGCATTCAGCTGTCCTCAGCTCTGATATTTTATCCAAGGATCACATAACATCTGATAAAGATGAAAATAATGGATTAGGCCAATAACATGAAGATGACTTTAATGGTTAAAGAAGTTCCTGCCTACAGAAATTAGGTGGAACAAAGAGTAACAGAAATGTAATAGGTCCTTGTCTCTCATGACCATGGTCTGTCTTGCTTCACTGAATCTACGAGGGCTTCTACCCTCTGACTATAGCTGAACTGGAAGGTCAGATGAATATTTATGAAGCAGGGATGTCTAGAGGCAGCCCACAGTTTGCTGAATTCACGTTACAGAGTTCTTTTTCACATACCATTGAAACTCACATACTAGTTGGTTTTCCTTGGTCCCTATTTTAAGTATATTCGGTGGTAGTACCTCCCTAATATTACTGGAAATTCTTAAAGCTCAAGTACCTAATTGCAAATTTTATTGCAACTCATATTGGTTTCAATATCTGCTCACCTAGATTATATATTTTAAGTACACCAAAGGAATAATTATTTTAGGCAAGACTAATTTATTAGTTCCCTGCTCGGAGCATATGGTTGGATGCAGTGATCTCTGAAGGTCCTTCTCTATCTGAGGTACTCAAAATTTCTATGCTTTTTTATATGGCTGTCCTATGCAGAGTTCACAATCAGCAGCCCAGTCTTTTTTTTTCTGAATCATGCCATAAGCAGAATTGCTCCACCATCCAGCAGCTTTCAGTCTCAGTAAATGACAAGACACAATAGAAGGATAAGGTTAAACTGCAGGACATTGATTCCTACTCTTGCCAAAGTAAATAGTGACTCTCCTAGGGATTTTGAGGGTACAATGTTGAGTTTCAGCTAAAAGGTTGTTTCAACCTCTGTTTTAAAGTTTGAGAATATGCTGAAATATAGGCAGGAAGTGGATCCTGAGTAGGAGCATCCTTACATAGAAGCAATACACAGAAGAAGCCAGACTAACAGCAAGAAGACAACAAAGTGAATACAGAAAGGAAGAGAAGAGACAAACCAGGTTGAAGCTCTGAGACTATCAATGGGACAAGATGTTAGAGATGAATGGAATAAGATCAAGAATGTATTCATTGATTAATCTTTATGAAATTAAAACTTAATGTGAAGAAATAAAGGATGAAAAGCAAGTAGAAGCCAGACATATCCACGTTTAAATTCAAAAGAGAAAACAACAGTTTTTGAAAAGCTGGTTAATTGAACACTGCCCTTTGCTCCTACTTCCAGACAGCAAAACTCACTAAGCACCCATGATCATGCAGAAGAAAATCTCCAAGAAATGTCATCAAAGAACACAATCAGACACAAAGGTGCAACTAAAATTCAGAGTTATTGTTGGAAATGGAATGGAAAACAAAATAATGTTTCAATAGAAAACTTAGAAAACTCATAGTTTTATGATGTGTAGCAATCTGGTGACATGACTTTTCTGTCTATGCATACAACAACAATTATAAATATCTTAAAGATGGATTTATACCACAGCTTACCATGACTTTGGAGCAATTTAAACAAGCAATTTGCATTTTTTATAATCCTGATATCACATAAATAAATACATACAAGGATATGCATGATCAGATGCATTTCCCCATATTCCCAGAAATGATTGCATTGTGGTTTTTTCCTTTTTCTTTCACTCTGGAAATATTAACCAGATCAATGAAATTATTTTTGAATTTTACTGTGGCAGCAGAAGGTCACATTTCTATACTGTGCTGAATATAGGAATTCCTGTAAGCTACATCTGGACACAGGCTAGCTGTCAGAATCAGCGATTGCATCTTTCGACACAGGATGGTCATTTAATATTACGGCCAGGCAGACATCTCAGGACACACTGAACCCACTCAGGTCATTACCTTTAGGAAGAAAATGAACCTTCTCCATTTTTTTTTATGTTACCAACCCACAGGAGATGCTAGCTGAACTGGCTAAGGATTTTGTACCGTCTTGCCTGTAAGAATGGGGTTTCACCAAGTCAAAGTTAGGCAAATTTCTGTCAAGCCAGGACTTATCTCATTACTCCAAAACTTGAGACCAAAGAAGGCATAGTAGTATTTATACGCACAAAAAGATGTGAGGACAACATATTTGTCTTTTGATTGACCCCTTGAGTCATACCTAAAAGTCATGTTTTTAAGTGCACAGTTGGCTGGAAGCTAGGGACAGTAGTTTAAAGATAGTCTCCCTGCCTAAAAAAAAAAAAAAAAAAACCCCCAAACAACACCAAGAAAAAAT
>VZRS01003565.1:785866-808741 GCA_013398055.1 Ifrita kowaldi
AAGGTAGGGACAATAGTTTAAAAATTGGCCCCCTGCCTAAAAAAAAAAAAAAAAAGACTCCCAAACACACCCAAGGAACTATGTTAGATTATTTAAAGTCAAAATGTTAATAGCAGTGCTAGTCTGCCATAGAAAATAGTGATGAGATGACAAGATCTCTGTAAACCCATTCAAAATGCACTCTCCTTTCTTCTGCTCCTCACACAGCAGCTTCTCCTGGTACATTGTTATCTTTTCAGCCCACCTGCTTCACACTGCTGTCCAATAAATACACTTTCAGTGCCTGCTGGCTTAAAAAACAAGCTGACTGCTTGCTCAACAGAATCTTTCCACACTGTCCCAATTTTACATTAATATATTGTGATGACAAAGTTATTTGCCATAATGTCAGAATGCACAGGTTAATTATTGAGACACAACCACCGTTCTCCTCCAGAATGGCCGCTCTGCTGCGGTGCAATTAAGGGGCACATTAATCAGACAGTAATGCACTAAAGTGCACCAATGAGCTGCCCACCAGCACTGTGCTGGTGCTTGCTCTGCAGCGGGCAAAGCTGATGAACTGTCCAGGGGAGCCAGCTGACTGCTGAGGGCAGCAGAACACAGAGCAGTCAGCATGCACCCAGGAAAAAGACACCTACAGGGCCCTCTGACCATCCAACTATCTGTCACACAGAGGGAATCATCAATTGGGGAGAACTCTTTTTAGAAATTTCTCAAAGCTGGACCATGCCTTGGTAATGCTAGGCCTTTGATAGCAGAAGACAGTAGGTCTGCATTTTAAAGCTGGAGTCCTCAGTCCTTCCTTCTGCATCTAAACCACTGTACTAGTTTCTCTGAAAAAAAAGAAAAAAGAAAAAACCCCAAACCCATTTTTGAACTGTATAAAAGAAGAAGAATGGTTCATAATACATAATACAGCTGACAGTCATCTAAGGTTATTGGCTTTGCAAGACCAAGAAGTGTCTCTGTTAGATGACTAATTTCATTTGACCGTGTCAACAAGGCCACACCTCCCAAGCAACTATGGAAGGGACAGTAGCTACAATTCATCCTCATTTTCAGTGATCCTCATCTAAAGGAGCAAGGCTGAAAAGACCTTTCTCATGGAACAGTTTTCTAGAAGATGCAAACAGCAGAATCTGAGTGACCCAAGAGGAACCGCAAGCTGATAATGGTGCTTACATTTCATTTCACCAGAAAACATCCAGAAACAAAACTAGGAAAGGCCTACCTGACTGTGGCATCCTGATAATTTGACTACAAGGTAAATACCCAAACTGTAAATATATTAGAAAAAAACTGACGTCTAAATGGGAAACACTGAATAAAAAACATGCCTGATTAGTTTTCAAGTATTTGATAAGTTTGAAGTGCTTTTGTGAGTGGAGATGACCTTTAATATCTATAATACTGACTGCCAAAATGACTACATTTAAAAGAAAACAAAATGTCAACAGTGCTATACTTCAGAACAACTATATTTCAGCCTCAGAAATATTTAAGAATCTTCTTGACTGCCTAGCCAGTATGTCATTTTTGCATGGATGATAAGTATTTTTAACACCTGTGAACAGAAAATGGCGCATGAGATTCTTGATAATTCCTATTCTTCCCCTCTCCCTAGCCTTAACAAGCATACGCAATAGAAACAGGTTAAGTTTCTGAACGTATACAGGAAAGTCTCCAAACTACAGACTTCTCCTTACATGGATTTTAAAATATATATATATATATATTATGGATAAAGGACACTAAGCAAATGTTTGTCTACTTTTAAAAATTTTTATTATTTAACAATAAGCCAAATACATAATTTACCACAGAAAATCCACATTTTACCATTCTTTCCTGGTCTGCATAAAATGTAATAAACCTAGGGGAATAATTGATAATTGCACTGTCAGTCTCACTCTTTTAAGATGTGTATTATGGATAGATATTATTTGTGTCCCATTTGTGTTTCCAGCAAAACTGTGTTTTCTCAATAAACGCCAGTGATGATAGAACAAACCAAACACAGCTAGCAGTGAAAGCAGCATTTAAATTACCCCATCAACGCCTTCCAAATGCCCAAATGCCCAGAGCATATTTGCTAAGAATTACTTGAGTTCCTCTTCATGTAGGATAAAACCAGCTGAATACCTCATAAAAATCTGTTCTGCTCGCTCCCCCCACAATGGAAGTAGATGAAAAATGTATTTATAAAAATTGGAATAAATGTATTTTGCAATTGGCAATCTAGGGCAAGATTTCCATGAGTTAGCAAAGTGCTGTGAATTCTGAGAAGTACCAGAGGATACAAGCTTTTCTTCCAAATTTTTTCACTATTTTTTGAGTGAATACATACGAAGTAATGTCAAATGTTATTCCTTGGACATTTTCACAGCTGAATGCACAACTTTCTCAGCTCTGTGTTATCAGAAGTTCATGTTCATACTAGGAGTTGGAATTAACAAATAAAATTGTTATAAAAGCTACAGCTGAAGAAGCACAAAAAAAAAAAAAGAAAGCATTTTTAAAAATTCAGAAACTGTTCTTAAAGAGAAATGTTCATGTACCTAACCAATCTGCTGGCTGCATGTTTATGGCCAGTGCAAGAATGTGTCCTTCAAAGTGAAAAAATGGTTTGTCTTTCACATCACTCTAAAATAAACCAATAATTTAGTAGGATGACTAAGAACAACACTTTCTTCCAAACAGCCCTAAAGATCTTTTCTTTTCCTGAAAATGTGAACATAGATTTTTGTAATCAAGGTAAGCAGTGCCATTGCTGCCCTAACGTTGCTCTGACACTTGAAAACAGGTACAGCTCGAAGCTGTTAAGGTGGACGAAAGGCAGCAGTAGGCACAGGTAGGAGTGTACTATTAAGATAGGAAAGCAGGCATCAAATCCACACAGTAATTGCTCTGATCATGAAGGAGGCTCAAAAGGCTCCAGGTCTAATGGCTTACGGTGCCCCTCTTAGAGAATAAATTCAGGAGACTAAGAAAACTAAGAGACTAATAAATTCTGTCAACTAAGAAACAGAATTTCCCCCTTAAAATACTGGTTCTGATGCAATTCTGTGAGAGATAGAAATCGAGGGTAGGAACCAGAAATTGAGTCATATCGATATGACCTCCCAATAACACTACACAGAAATCTACTTGAAAGAAGGAAAATATTTATTTTAGTGTATAGGATTGAGAGAGATGGAGCTTAAAACTCTGAGTCAATGCTCCATAGATATTTTTATTTCTTTGTGTTTCATGTCTCCTCCACATTAGGCGGGATACCAAAGCAGAACATAAACTGCAGTAAAAAAAGAATGGGCTGATGACTTTTATTGCACTATTAAGTCATTGTCAAATAACGCCTTGTTTTATTTGGCATCACTTGCATCTAACTAGTGAGATATATGAAATCACACATCTACTGTCATTCAGCTCAGGATTTAACAATATTGCATCTAGCTCCTTTCAATTAATAAGTTCTTAAATTAATGAGCATTTATTTCTTTGAAAAATGGTAATTTTTAGCAAGCCAGTTAAGCCCTTTGGTTCTTTAAACAGCCACTCTCTTCAACAGCCTTTAGACTCTCTCTGCTCTCAGATGTGCAGGCACGTACCAGACTGCTGCGTGTGGCAGCTTGAAGTCAAAAAGTCACCATTTCTACTTCAGCAAACAGCTACAAAAAGATTTTTCTGGGTAAGCAGCCCCAGGCATCATGGGTCATGATGCAGGTTACAGAGTCTGGCTTTCTTTTTTTCAGGTTGGTTAAAAGCAGAGTTGTAGGCTACACTTCAGCCTGCACAGACTCTGCAGTACAGTAATGGGTGAAGATAAAACACTTCTAACAGGAATTGCAGGGCAGACCCCAACTGAACAGTAATACCAATGTTGTCTCTGGCAAGACAATGCAGTGTTGAACCCACTAACACTTGAAGGAGAAGCAGCATTTGCACCCATAGCCCTCACCCCTTGGCTATCCTACTTAAGATTTGAGACCAGCACTGGTGAGTGAGGCAGGGTAAGAATCCCATGCTAGTGATTCTGGCTACCTTATCATTTCCTGGAAACACGCTAGAAAGACACATCAACAAGCTGCTTTTCCAGGCTGATGTAGAATCACTAACAGAATGACACACATAACATGTGAAATTCTTACAATATTATGGCCTAGTGGTAGTAGTTCTAAAATAAAAGTCCTGTCTAGAATAGCCACTGCAAGCAATTGGAGCATGAAGAAGTTCCTAAAAGTAAATGGAACTAAAACATGTGAAAACAAACATAGTTTTGAGGTAAGCTTTCCATGAAAGCAACAAAAACTCTTTTTTATTTTTTTTCCTGACACGTCTTGTCATTAAATTTATGCTTTGTGACAAAATTATCACTTCAAGCCATGGCAAGGAAAACCTCCATAAATGTGAATTCTTTCCAAAGATTTTAGGAGAAATTTAGCCCTAAATGCTTCTTTCCACTGCTCACACCTGGAACCATCTCCTCAGCAACAGGCATATGCATGAAAAAACTTGAAAAATCTTGAAAACCGGGGATGTCACAGGCCAGTGACAACACTGACAGAAGAAAGGGGAAAGGGTGTGAATGGAGCCAAGGACAGGACTGTAAGAAGGAGTGAGAAACAAGTGAAAAAATTAAAGTCTCAGTTCAAAACTGACAAAGATCCATGGGAATGTATTTATTTCAATGGCTTTGGTTTCAGAAAACAGACTGATATGAGTCTTAACAATTTGCAAGGGTAATGAATTTAGCAAGGACTGGCTTGAGAGAGGGTGGTTGCCAAGGAAGGAATGATGATATAATGAAGAGGCTGGCAACGGGCAACTGATTTTTCATAATGTGGCTCAGACAACATTTGCATGCATTCTGTTTTCCAGCTGTTGATCATGCAAAACACGTAGCAGCATTTGCTTTTCTTAAAGACTCTCCAGGAATCAGGGATGGATGGACAGTCATCATATGAACACTGCAGTACAGTCAAGATATTAAGAAAATCTCTACTCCCTGTACTATCAGAGATGCAGAAGAAATTCCATGTGCAGGATTTTTCTTGACAGATTCCAAGCAGTGAAATTAGAATACTTTATCTGAAGTAAAGAACATAAAAAGCCTTGCATAGATTCATTCATGTGCTTTTCATGCTATTCAACAGTCAGAGATACAGATAGGAAATGGAAATTGTGGGTGATTTGTGGCTTTGGATACAACAAAGCAGAAACAATAGCAAGAAGAGAGAGAAATTATATTTACTTTTTTAATAATGCTGCTGGTGATATGTAAAATTAAGCAACCTCTTAATGTGAGCCTGTGCTGTCAGTAGGATGGTTCCAGTAGGATGGTTTTCTGTTACTTTTAGATCCCACAAAATATTTCCAGCTTCCTCATCAGTGAGGACTGGCACTGGGCCTCTATGGGCTGATCTGGGGCCATTTTAGGAAGCAATTTACTTTGTTAATTATATTTCTCCAGCAATAATTTCAGTGTTCGCTTTTAAATCCTTCATTGATTTTAATTAATCCTGTGTAAGCTTCCAAACTTTTCTTTTAGATAACAACAAGCTGCTTACAGCACAACAACCAGAAATTCCACACTCACTAATGCAGCTGGAAATCAAATGTACTGTCACTTGCTAAAATTGCTTTGGACATACTGCCAGTGGCCCAAGAAATGGGTAAGTCTGAAGCAAAATAGAGGGGCAAGAAATCTTCTTTTCCAAAATATTACAAGTTGCAAACTAGGACATTGCTTCAAGGCTTTAGCATTCTATTTTTCTTGCAACTTGTTTTTGTTATTAATTAATTCTTTGGATGATGGCTCCATACCACATCGTGTTAAAGACACTAAAGCTAATGCAACACAGATAAAGTTGCAAAGGTAATACAGAATAAATGCCTACCAGTTGTACCAACATTGCACTAGCCTAAACACCTTCATATACATGACCCTCTGAGCTGTTGGAATACTGTTTAAGGCAATAAAATGCACAGCATAAGATTGGAGAAAGACTCCTTCGTTGATAGAACAAAAAATTATTAACTGGATCAGACTCTTACCTATAGCTTTAAAACCATCATTTAGTTGAACTGATATTTTAGCTGATGAGTACTTCCAAATACAACATTTCTAATATCTTTTCCTGACAGAATTAAAGGTACTTTATCTACACAGGCAAAAACCTTGCCCATATTACTCTCTTGTTGTACCTAATGCTATCCACACAGAATGGAAAAACCCCAACTAAACAGACTTTGGCACTTTTCCCTTTGAGTGCTGCTCTGCTACAACCTGTAAACATTCTCCACTACTTCGGAGAGGAGCAGTGGTGAGTGCTGCTGCTTGCTGCCATTGCAGAGCATGGCTTTAACAGAGCAGCCACCTCGAAATGGAGAACTGCCCCAATATGAGGTACAGACAATTAGGGAAGCATCCTGTGGCAATCTAAGGAGCCTTACAGCTCATTTTGATAACAACAGTGTCAGGATATCATTTGTGTGAATGCTTGTCTTAACAGTCATTTCTTAAGGCAGCCAAATGTCAGTCAGTGCAAGTGCCTAGATTTCAGCAGAAATAAGAGGAACAATATGAATTTTGTAAGTAATCTAGGAACAAGAACACAAATTTATGACATTTACAGATACGGAGGATAACACCTTAATGAAAATGAAGCCCTCAGTTTCCCTGGCTTTTATGAGTAATCATCAATGGTACCTGGGGTACTAAGTAGCAAGACCATCACATAACATACAGGATTTCACATCCAAAATTATAGAACTGCATTTACAGCTGCCTGGCTTGAGATGCAAAATGAGGTCCCTTAAAAGCTCAAGGAAAAGAGCCTTCATTAAGATGCAGACAGGACCAAATGTCTGAAAAGATTTTATTACACCTTGGCAATAACATTGATAGTAGTAGGAATTCAACACATTAAAAAAACTTAAACACTAAGAAAACAAAACCATGAACAGAACTTTTGCCAAAGTTAGAAATAAGCCTTTTTCAGAAAGGACAACATTTAATAATATTTGGACAGAATTCAATCTAAGACCCACCTCTTATTAGGAATAATGTAACTTATAGCAGTCCTTATTTTAATAACTAATTTTGACTCTGAGCTGAATTTTTGACATATTTCCCAGCCTGAATGGTCTCTAAATACCCTATGCTTGGAAAGACTTAAGTTTTTGAAAAATTTTGTAACCAACTATTATCATGGTCCTAATTATGACTTTAGGAAACAGGTATATACAAGTACTATTTTACAAATCTTGCAACATTTATTTCATTTGGTCTAGGAATTCCATATGAATACATAATTTTTATGAAGTACTGCCTTACAGCATCAAAAGGTGTATTTCCCACTCTTTATCAGAAATTTTCCTCTTTTAATTAGAAGCTATAGGCAGAACTGTATTCAAGTTTGGTTTTTTTAACTCATAAGCATGCACCAAACCAAATAAACATTATATTTTGTAGTAGCTGGAGAAAATAAAGATGTGTCAAGCATTAAAAATCTTTACTATGATGCAATAGCACAATATTATTGAAACTTTGAATGCTACTATAAATGCTGAGCATAAGATAAATGCCTACTAAAAAATTATACTATAAAAAGTTATGGATCCTTTTTAGATATAGCCTATACCTAACAACTTCCCAGTGTTCAGTGGAACGGTTTTCAGCTATCCTGGAGGCTCTTTGCCTTAACATTAAGATATTTAATTTATTATTATTTTCTGCAAAATGATTTAATTTTATTTAATGCTTATTTGGCATTACTTGTGGACAATAATTTGGCCAGCTATCCGTTATTCTATGAAACAGAGTCTTACAAAACCAAAAATATGGTCATTTTAAGTCCTGTTACCACTTTAGCGCAGCTACTGCCCATGATCCTCACAAAGTTGGCAAATGCCTTAATATATGATGATCAGAGTAATGTCAAGCCATATGAAATGCTTTTTTTCCCCTAAAGCTTATCATTCTCTTTGCCCTAAGTGCTTCTGATCCAATTTGTAAAGATAAAGCGTAAGTGTGGGAATGGAAAGAGTTGTAAGAGTTCACCGAGGAAAGGTAGGCAAAGCAGAGTTTCCAGGGAGGGACTGCTCCCTTACAAAGAGAGGAGGGATATTTCCAGGACACTTGACACAGGAAATGACAGACAAAGGAAGCTTTACAGGGAGAAAATTTTCGTAACAACTGCACGGCAATATAAGACGTCAGAAAAAGAGGAGGTGAATGAAGGCAATTGTGTGAGCTAGTCAACAGCCAGACCTCTTCAGTCCCTTCAGAGTGAGCTGCCCACTGGTGATGACAAGTGTAATCCCCTGTAACAGACACAAGACAATCTGAGCCACTGATTTTGGCTAGAAACACTGTGTTTCACTCTGCTTTGTATCACCTTTGCCATTTAACAGATGTTGCCCATAGGGCAATTTGTGTCATCAGAGAGCTCTTCATTAAGTGATAAACACATCTCCTGCTGGCTCCTGTGCTGAAGGGTTCAGCGCAGCGGGAACAGCCAGAAAAACCTCACTGAGATTTCTGACAGACTCCAACAAAATGTTCCACTCAGGACACTGATAATTCAAAGAGCCAGGTAAATTTCACTCCACCTATCCACTGGTTTGAAAGTTTAAGAAAATAAATGCATGAAATGCAGGGAAAATAAAGCATAATCATTCCCTGAGGACTAGAAATTTTCGGATAATTTTTCATTAGCATACACTTTCTGCAGGCTGCAAATGTGTAACCATTCTCACCCTTAACAAGATCAGGTCCTGACCCCGTGGACCCTTCTCTTTCCATAGCACCACCAGCTAGGTGGACAAATTTCCCTCCTGCTCAGAGGTATTGCTCTGTGTGCCGACACAGACAGGGCTCAGACACTGCCGCATCAGGCTTTATTCCTACCCCACAGCATGCTCTCTCTATCATTGATCCTTTTTCCTTGAAAGTACTGCAAAATGTGATGGAAATTATATTAGAATTCTCCACATTTTGGTACTTATTTTTCATGTCCCTCCTGCTACATTGAAAATAGTAAAATTAAACATGAATTTCATAACCATACATACCCATTCAATGTTCCAAAGGAATTTTAAAGTGTTATCTCTGTACAAAACTTCAGCTTTTATGCAGCTAACCAACTAGCTTGCTAACCCAAGACATGTTGCCTCTGCTACTTTCCCACAAGCCATATGTACACTTAAAAAGACTTTGATACTGAAAAAACTGTGACTCCTCATCAAAATGAAAGATTATTTTGAATCAGTTGTCCTGACTAGTCAGGGTTTAGAAACCATGCTCAGGTACCTCACAGCTGCTCCTCAACACAAGATCTAATAACACCAGGTTTCAGCAGAAATAATATTTCAGTATTTTCAATACTTGTTTTCTTATCTTGAGTCGATGGAGCATAGGACAGTTGTAGTTTTGATGAAAAGCTGTGTGAATCTTGGATGCACAAAGATCTCTGTCTTCCATAAATACAAGTATTTTTAAGCATGAAATCTGGCCTTAGGAAATAATAATCATACAATGAGTTCTTGATTTCTGTTTTACAAAATTATCAACTTTAATACAATTGCACTGGGATTTACTGCTAGGATGGCTTTTTATTTCTTTGTTTGGTACTCCTTTGATTATTGACAGTGGTAGAAATGCTCAGGTAGCATCCTCACCGTAAGAATAATTTCAAACAATTCCTCCATCTGGAATATTCCTCTACTGAAAGATGATTCACCAAATAAAAGATGATTCACCAAATATTATCTCCCTGGAATTTAATACAATATTTAAAAATTCAGCTGCTTGCTTCAACTTCAGCAGTTTGCTGTCACATATGGTAGGTGGACATTTCTGGAGCCTTCTTCATGCTAGCTGTCAAAATGTCTGAATAGTCAGCTTTATAAATCTAAAAATGTAACCACCTAGTCACTTCAATTTCTACTGTTATTCTTATATTTCATTAATGCTCGGCAGTGCTTGCACAGCAAGGCCTTTCCTGCTTCCTGCAATACCACAGAGAAATTTAATGTCAACTAAAAATGCCTTGAAAGCAAAAAACCCCAACTAAATAATTTACAGTAGCTGATGTAAAATTGCACTAAAAAATAGAGACTGATAAAGAAAACGAACCAAAAAAACCCTCAGAGAATAAACAAAAAGGGCTTACTACCATGAACATGGAAAATACAGCCAGCAATGATGTTTGCTGCATGTTGAGTAGGATGTGGGGCCACAGAGCTTCAAGGACACCCGTGAGAAGTGTTATGATACTGCATGGAAAGATGCATCACAAGACAGGGTTTTCCCAGCTCCACTGAGCTCTGTGAGGGGAGTCAATGACTGGCAACAAGCAGACTGCATATACTCAGCTCCTGACATGTACAACATGACTTGCTATCTCACGAGTGTTTTTTTACAAAAATAACCACATTTTTGGCCTGTAGGGCACAAAATTTAGAAAGCTTCACAAAAACCAAAATGCTGCTTCTTCTTGTGTTACTTACTATTATTAAAGTTTTGAGAGCTATCTATAGGAATGTGAATAGGCAGAGAAATGTCTATATAGCAAAGAAACAATTACTAATTATGTTAATAATTAGTTTAATTCTAATATATAATTCCTATAATAATAAATAGTCTTTTCAAATACAAGCTAAAGACAACAGTGAATAAGACCCTCGAACTATTTATTTTCACTCCTCATTCTTCCTTTTCTTAGTTAAACATAATCAGCTTGTCAAAACTATTCAGAAGAGGAAATAAATATTAGCTAAAGAGAAAAAAAATTGAGTTTTAAACCCCAGTGATTTCAAAATCATCCCAAGCAATTTGGGAACCCTACCATGCCAGAGTGCACACTCCATGAAGAATGGCAGAAACCATCAGGGTAGATGTTTTTATTGTGACAGGGATTTAATGTGCTATTGTACTCAACTTCCCTTTTAAGAAGGTTATTTAATTTATGATTTGGATGTGAAAACAGTTTGTAGTGTTGTCATTAGCATAATTAATAACATCCTGCTCTCCAGGAAGTGGACATCTGTCATGTGGGACTCCTGTACACATTAACTTTGTCATTCTTTTGATGTCAGAATAACCTCTGGAGGTATTCCAGGTCTCTAATAATAGTAATGACATTGTAAAATCTTGGTTACTAAGAAATAGCAGACCATACAGTATACGAAGCACATGGAACGTGTATTCATCTTTTGTTATCATAAATCCCAGATGGTAAAGTGTGGTGCTTAGCATAGTAACAAAATTTGCACCTATATCCGAAACAAAACACTTTTAGAGAATTAGTACAGAAATAAACCCTTCTTTTCTGCTAAATGAGTTTAGGATTCTTATAGTTGTAGTAAAGTTTGCATCTTATTCTGGACTGACAGAATGGCTTACTGAGCTTTATCAAGATAACATTTTAAAATCTATTACTAGCTAGATCTTTTTCATGCTTAATTTTGAGGTTGAAAAATCATGGACGTGTCAATGGAAGAGAAATATCTCTGTGCTAATGTCAATGGTGTACATTAAAAGGACTGATTTTAAAGTCCTATTTAGCTTGACAATAATCCCTAGATCGATTTACAGCAATAATATTTTATTTAGTAGAAATTGAGCAAAAAGAAAAGCATAATTATCAGCCAGTGTGCCATTAATACCCATAGAAAAGAATCCGGCAGAGCTGTGGTCATTTTTATATTCTTACGTGTTTTCTTTTTAAAAAGAAAACAAAGACAAAACCACTTAAATTCCCCAGTTACTCTGTATCAAAAGGAAAAAAAAAGTGTACCTCCAAAATTGCTACTACACAGTTCACCTCATGAGATTAACTTTCCCTCTGAGTCTTTTGGGTCCAATGGAGAAACTGGTCACAGCACAGTACTTTAATGAAAGTGGTAATAGTAGTAAAAATTCAGGACTTCCATTAAATCAAAAGGCTTAGCAGAATGACCACACAAAAAGAATTACTTGCAGAGAGTGAACTTTGTGAAATTTTAAGGAACCAAGTACAGCAGTAAGAATAAGGGGACATTTAGAGGATGAACCCTGTCCCCAACACTGTTTTAGCTGTGCAGGATCCATCCCATCCCATTCTTTCATGCTACACAGATTGTGTGCTTGATTTTGGCAGCCTTAAAAATGCAACTCCTCTAATAAAGAATACAGAACTTGGCAGTGATGATGAAGCACCAAAACAAAATTAACAGCAAAGCAGAATGGAAATCAGACAAGTCTCAAAATCAGTGGTTCTTGGCTCATCTGATCCAAATCAGATCTCTAAATCTCGTTGTTGATCAAGAAGAGAAAACTGGTACTGAAGTCACCTCATAATCCTGCATCCTTTTTTATCATTCTACTGTAAATCAACCATTTCATATCAGCCTTTATTCACCTTTGTCCATCACTTGTATTCTGCTTTGGAAGCAAAATGGAGATCCTGATGAGGAACATGACAGGGACCTCTGTTCCAGCTCCCACTCTTGTTGAGACACTGGCTGCAATTCTACCCTAATCTTTTAGTCATAACCTCCCCATTCAGGACTCCAGTGGGACATGGATATCCCCTGATCCTGTCCATGTGGACCCCCACAGCAAAGGAAGGAGAAACTTTGACCAGGGACAGGGTAGGGTTGTTCCTGATGATGGTGGCTCCTGTTTCTGCCTGCTTGTCCTGTCACATCTCCCTCAAAAGAAGAGACCTTCAGTGTCCATTACCTTGCTGGACATGCTCAAGGACCAGAGGATCCTCTGGGTGGGCTCTCCATGATGCTGCTTTTTGCTTCCCTGTTTTCATTTTTTTACTATTACTCCTTCTCCTTCTTTTCGCATTTGCTATCTTCCACGTTGTCTCCTTTTCCTCATCTCATTAGAATCAAATTGTCTTTCAAGGAGGTGATGTGGGAGGGGAACAGGGGTTGATGGCTATTCTCAGCACAGAAGATTGGTGCAAAGAGCAAGCAGCAGCAGTGGGAGGCAGAACTCCAGCCATGAGCCATCAGTGGTGTCCAGAGCTGCCAGACTGGGAGCTTGAGCTGGCCCTACCTCCCTTCTCACCCCACTCCTCTCCTGGATGGAGGAGAGGAAGGCCATGGTACATTTTCAGTGGCCGTACCGCACCACGACAGCACACTGCAGTGGGTTTGCCCTACAGGTGACACATGACGTACTTCTAGCAGCACCTCTTATCTTTGGGCAGGAAACCCTCTCCCCTCATGCAGGCAAACTCTGTCTCCCTCCTTGTTTTGGCTCCAGCACTCTCACCATGAGTGCAGCTGCTACATACACCCAAGTTCTGGGTGAAATATCTAAACAGAAAAGGATTAATGCTGTAAAGTCTTACAATCAGATGGGTTCCACTTGAACTGCTGGAGGTTTTTCATCATATCGATATTCCGTGATTTTCTTTTTGTGGACAGGAAAATATCCTAAATAAAAGCTGCAGTTTATCTCTTGACATATACAAGCAGGGGAAAAAAAGTATTTTAAGCAGCTGCAAGAAACTCTTCTCATCTTACTCAAAGTAAATGGTTAAAAAGCCACTTACCCCCAGTTGCCACAGTAATTTCACGTAGAAAATGTCCATAAAATGGAAAATCAAAGGACAGATTCACTCTCTGAAAGGAATAACACCAAAAAATAAAATCAATATTGAGCAGAACATTAAGAGAAAAAAAAGATGAACAGTCATCCGCTTCAAATATATCTTTCATTGCTTTTTATTTTTCACGAGAGCCTTGTTATTCTTAATTTGGAATTGACAGTAGCTAACTGGAAAGAATTCTGTGGAGCACTTAAACACTTAAAGCAGTGGATCTTTATAACAGAAAACTTCAGAAAAGAAAATACATGAACAGACATTGTGACTCAATCACGAGAATAAAATTAATAAAAGATTTGTAGGGTTTCTGCTTAAAAAAAATGTTGCTTTAACCTCTTTCTTAAAAGGACCCATCAATATCTAAGGCATTAGCAATATCTACGTTTTACAGGATGCCTGCTGCTTTGGCTGCTGGCTATCTGCTGCTCTGCCACACCAGCCTTCAGATTTAAGTGCTGTCCCTGACATCCTGCTGCTACCTGGGTTCTTGTCTGATAAAGGCTGGTCACTGGAAGGTAATTCCTCCATCAATGAAGAGGAATGACACCAGTTCCCAAAACTCTATACCATCAGCTAGGAGATGGAATGATGCATAAAGAAATATTCAACAGAAGCAACAACAAACTCTACTTAAACTACTTATGAAAAATAAAATAAAATAATGAAATAATAAATAAAAACTTTAAAAGAATCTTTTTTTCTCCATTCCCCTACAGTTTACTATCCTCTATCAGCTGAATTCATAGCAGAGAATTGTAATTTGGGGAATGAACTGTTCTTCTCAACTAAACTCACCATAGAGCATCATTCAAATTCAAACTCATTTTGCCTCTCTGCCTATGGCTTTATCATATTCCATCTATTCCATTCCTTTCCCAAAGCTCATTGATTATTGCGGACATTCATAACTATGAGTGCACTACCTGGTTAAAGCTGAATAAATTAGTAGTCATGGCAGAAAAGAGTGCTGAAATCCCAGCAAGGTCTTTTCACTGTTTAAATATAATATCCTGTGAAAAACACATCTCTTCCATAATGGTCCAAATACCAAATATGAAATGACCATGCAGTCCATTATTCCTTATTTTTGAGGAGTTACTACAGTAAAAACTGGTGTGAAGATGGATTGTTGGTGACTGTCCCTCAACCTTAATCTTTGATGACTCCACTTCAGGGCAACAGCCCATGCATTCCAAAAAAGTGGGGGGGAAAAAAGGAAGAAGAAAAGTATTCTTTTATCTTTCTTTTCCCTACCATTATTTCTGTCCTGTGTTTATTGCTTTCAGATTTTATCTGATTACGTCTTCTCTCAGGAATAATTATATTTACATACACCAGAAATGTTTAAAGAATTATTTAGCATGAAATTAGCAGCTGAAGACTTACAGTAACTTTAAATTGGATTTGGTTTCCGTTTAAGTGGAAGACAGAATTTTGACAGGATTTATTAGCACATTTTTTGTTTGTTTTTAATTAGAATGCAAAATCCATTTGCATTGTGTTAATTGGACTGAGTAGGTTCTAATGCCCTTTCCTGTATATACATAAATATGGATGTACGACTGAACATTTCTAATCAAAAATGGCATATGCAAAAGATAGCACATGAATTAACTCACACAAATGTTCTTCTACCATGTTCTACAGATTTCACTGGTGAAGTGTATGCTGTGTCTATGAATGCACTCCATTTAAATTATGTCATTGCTCCACCAAACATAATTGGAAGAACTCTGTTATAACTACCAATTTTCTGACCAAATTTCCCTCTTTTCTTTATATGCCATCCTCCATTTTACCTATTAACTTTAACTTTCTGAATACACAATAACCATTAAACTATCTCAAAAGAAAACTGTGCCCCCTTACCTGTCTTCTGAATTGCTATAATATAAACATTAGTATAAAGATGTTTGCAACAAAAATTTGATCTCATTCCCACTCAGTCCAGATACAGACCTCTGCATGACTTAAGTCAAAATGTGATACCTTAAATTCTGACAATGTAAAAACGTTAAACATAGCCAATTTTTTAGCATAATACTGTAATAAAGAACCAACATGATTAAAGTAATATTTTAAAACACAATATTCTAACAGTCACTAAAATTATGCTTTTATTTTGATGCTAGAAAGCGTACCTTGTTTTTTAGAAAGAATACCAGAGTTTTCAATTCACTGAAATAAAAATGTTTTCTCCATGCATAAATGATAGAATGGATTGGAAGAAAAGGGAGTTGAGTTCCCAAGTATGAGGTATCCTGTATTCTAGTTCAGTGTTTGAGTAATCAACTCCAGGATGTCTAACGTAAGCACCCTGAATATCAAAGCCACCTCTAAAATTTTATTATATGGTTAAGAATATGGTGGCAATATATTGAAAAAACATCTTTACTACTAATGATATAAAACCTGTGGTGTTAGACATTGTAGTTGTGCCATTAACATATGTTTGCTACTTTCCACAAACAATTACTATGCTGTTTATAAAGTCAAACCATCTCATGGATCCTATCCAGGATCCTCTCCAGTTTTTATGACTTTTCTTGTAGAAGCAAAACCAACAGACAGCTTCTGGCAGCTCTTAGGATTATTTACTTCCAAATGAAGGAAAACACACAAATTGAGTGTAAAATATTTAGCATTCAAAGAATCCCTGACATCGTAAATGAATTCCTTAATATTTAGCAGGTAATAATTTAACTCCTGGTTCTATTGTCAAATTGGAGAATAATGTTTAGAAATTATCAGCATAAAAATCATGGGGTCACAGAAAGATGTGCAAAATGGTCTTTTAAAAAGAGTAATGGCAAAGTTTATCTCTAGGACAGAAAAGATAAGAGATTGCTGCTGAGGTATGTGTGTATATATATATATCTCAAAGTATATGACTCTACAGCTGTACAGTTATAGAGACCACATCTCTCTGTTAAATAACTTTGTTGTGTAGTACATATGGATGTTGTTTACTTGGACACAAACATACAAAAAAAGTCAATTAGAGATTCATAAATAAGGAATAAAACCTTGCAGGATGACTCTCTGGTACTATTTCATCCTTTGAGGGGACATAAAACAAATCTGAAAAAGGGGCCTTTAAAACTGTATGTAGACATGGCAGCAGCCACTCAAGCTCCCAGTCCAAGATGTTTGGGTAAGCATGAAAAGAGATGGATATCAGTGTGCTAAACAGGGACCAGAGCCTTCTCTGCTGAAGCTGGCAGAAAGGCAGAGAGGGCACTTGACATTCAAAAGAAAGGTCTTAAACCACTTGCTCTGGGGAGAAACAGTTGAAGCCCTCAAGGTTCCATCTGGCATGCTGAATGGTCCTCTACACCAATCCCACACCAGACCAAAAATATTGCCTTGTTCTAGCCTCTAGTTTAATAACTTCAACAAAACATCCCCCTTGGAATGGATATTTTAGCTGCATAATCTCAGGGATCCAATTGGAAACAAAAGTGCTTACAACAAAGACATGGAAGAGGGTCATCTTTACTAATCACTAAACACGGGTTAAAATTTCTGAAAGAAATTTAATTAATGTTTATGTCTCAGGCTTCAGAATTCACTTTTCAAAGGAAAAGATGTTATACCTTTGTGCTGGTTTGGCCAGTAAGTATTTTTAATTTATTTATTACCTTTTCTTTTGGCATATTTCCATTCTTTCCCTCAACATAGAGCACCAGGACCCCACACAAAGTAGACAAGGCAGACAATAGAGGTTCTCAATTTTAGGTACCCTCGAGATTCTTTTTCTCTCATTAGAATTAAATTGCCTTAAGGAAAGAGCTGATACACTGTTTTATTAAGTCTGCCCCAAAGATATATAACTGTCTGAATCCTCTGCATTTGCATTAATCCTGACTTCCTACAGTCTTTTAACTATGAAGGATATATTTTTTGAATTGGACTTTCTGTCAGTTAGATGTGCTGGATTTATCACCTCACTCTGCTTTCTGTATTCTGTCTTAAATACCCCAGTATTTCTTTCTGCTGCCTCTTGCATTCCTCTGAGCAGTCACCTGGCTTGTGCCAGGGAGATAACAGATAAACAAAGGAAAAGATGAATTAAACTTGGGCTTTCTCTTAGCTTTAAAACTGTCAAACACACCTGCATCTTTAAAAAGTGTACAACTTTTAAGTAAGGCATTCACTAGATTTTGTTTTAAACTGGCAAAACCCAAGGACTTTTTGTTGGAGCTAAGTTGGTGAATGGATGAAACAAGAATCTTGTGAGCCACCGTTCTGAGCTGTAATTTTCTGCATTTAATTTGTACTAATATTGGCTCTTCTATGTCTGCAGCTTCTAGCCACAGGTGAGAACCAAGAATACAATCTTTAAATCACACAGTATTTGATTCCATTTCTAAGTGTGCAAGCCCATTATTTTCATACCCGTTTTACCAGCAGCATGATTACAATAATTTAAATATGATTGTTACTCGCACTCCAATTTATTTATATGTTGATAACCTAAAATTGTGATCACATTATTTCTGTTACAATATGACATTCTCATGAGCTTTATCAGTTGTCCCAAAAGGAAATATAAGCGTGACACCTCATATAAAATAGAAGTGCAAACACACCACATACATTCCATGGGAGACTTAAAACTTCATCAACTTAATCTGAACCCAGCTCTATTACTATTAAACTCAACAGTAAAATTCCCTCTGATTTCAGCAGCACAAGTGGTTTATTGTTTGATAATTTGTGATCCTTATAAACAGAGGAAAATTTTAAATATATCTGTAAAGGCATCTCTGAAGGACTGTTACAGAAGGTTCAAAAAGGCAACTTGGAATCATTTGATAACAACAGTGTAAAGACTTCCACAGCTTAACTAGAATTCAAAGATATAGCTCTGTGAACAGCAGTCATGGCACTTAGTAATAGTGCTGTGTGGGTCACCAGGGAAAAATATCCATGTTAGTGAAAGAAGAAAATGATAAAATAACTTACTGCTGCTTGACGATGGGTATTGGAAAGGATCCCATGAATCTTTACTTTATCCTTCTCCATTTGGTCTATATTGACCCACAAATCCCGGCTGGTAGAATCATATGGGCCATATGTCCTTGATGTATAATAATTATGATCTGTGTCCTCCTGAAAAAGGGAAAAAAGCCCAGAAAAAACAGGTTATAATGGAAGATGCTCCTTTAGCTTTATATAAAACTCGCCCTTGAAATACTGAATCCTGTTGCTCCTCAAAGAAACTCAAGTAATGAAGGAAAAAAGTACAAACTGTAAATATGTTGCAGAGACAGCTCTGCTCCCAACCACTAGCAGCTGACAAGGCAGTTACCTCATGCAATCATCTTATATCATGATTATAATGTTCACTATCACAAATTCCAATCATACGTGTTCTGTAATAACCACATCAGTGAAATCTATGGCAAAATATCTGATGGCTTTTGAGGCAAGATGGACAGTTCCTGTAACAATGGCCACACTCTAAAAAAGCCATGGGAACCATTCACAGATAACACCTTAAAAAAAAATTGTATTTTTTAACATTTCTGAACATAATTCACTAGATTATCCTATGTAAGAACATCCAAACCATTCCTAATAGCTGTAGGCTTACAATGCTATTTTATTTTAAATCTCCAAAAGTTTTGTTTGCTGTAGATTTGCCCCTCCAAGACAGAGAAATATATACATATTTGTGCACGAAATCTTCCTGATTCTTGTGGTTTTTAAAGATACAGTAGTTGCTGTCACAGTCCCATCACAGCAAATTTCTGTAAAGGTCAATTACTGTGAAGGTCTGTACCTTCCTTTATAAGACAGAGAAAAGAAAAAAAGTGTGTGGTCTGAGGCAAAAAATGAAACACATCTCAGATTTCCAGTCTTCCTTTACTCAAACCAAGCTGTTGCAACCATGAAATATTTAAATCAACAGCACTGCTGGCTTTCTGCTGAATAGCTACAAGTAATACTATGAAAGTAGTACATGCTAGTATTTCTTAGTCCCTTCCTTGCTTCCTCCCCTTCTGAGACAAAGCAAAAAAACCCAAAGCCTCAATGATAGAGTTTGAAAATTAAAATAAACTCAGAAAATAAACAGTACAGTAGAAAATGGAAGAGGCAGACTCAGAATTCATAATTAGCCTGGTGATGGAGAAGTTCCTCTCCTGCTGTACCTCCTATATCCAGTCAGCCACATAGGAGTACCCTCACACCAGGCCATGCTGCCGTGCACACCTGACACCCCCTCCACACAGCCCCAGATCACACACGGCCGATTCCTACTGACATGATCCTGAGCTGGAGACATACTTGGCAAGGATTCATATGCTAGATTACATCATTCACGTCCTAGATTAAACATATTGACCATAAATCCTGTTTCAGCTGGATTTGACCCTACATTAACACCATTACTGAGGCATCTTACTAAAGCAGTTGCAGGTATAATCAGGTTATTTTCTCCTTGACAATTTCTGTGTCTTCTGCTGTACTTTGTATGCCAGGGTGTACTTTATATGTACAGTAAATCTTAGTAACAATTCTGAAGCAATTTCTAATGGCTTCACCAGCCCGAGGTTAGTCACACAAGTAAACATAATTAAAACTATACTGTTGAGAAGATGACAAAAGCCAGCCACCTTAACAAATTCTTTCCTCCTTTAATGGTCAACAGAAACAGTTTTTACTGCCATGTACACAACGGAGGTACTGTAAATTAAAAGGTTTTGAATATGAATATATATATATTCCCAGTCCAATTTATCATTCTGACTGGGAATTTCCTTAGTAAACAATGGTCACATTTAAGGCATATAAAGGCTCGAGGAAAGAGCTCCAGAGACAAATAACAAATAATTACCAAAACAGTTTGTTTCAGATAGACATACAATATTTAAACCATTGTCAAAACTGTGAATTTTTTTTTATTTCAATTTTTTTTATAGCCAAGAAAGCTACTCCAGTTAATTTCTAGTACCTAAGCCCCCACCTCCACAACTAGAAGGCTCTAGCACTGAGCCTAGTTGGTAGCTCTATAAGAATGTTTTAAATGGTATGTTGACCCAGGCTCAAAACAGATTCATCACATCGCTTGTAAATCAAACACTTAAACTATAGCCTGCAGCTCAAGATTTTGGAACTGTGTGAGGAATTACTTATGTCTACCAAGTTTTGTGTATAAAAAGTCTCGTTTAGTATTTATTTCAAGTTAAATAATCTTATATACTTCTGGAAGGAAGCAAATTTGCTTCTACTTGAATGATGGAAGAAAGAATTGTTCTTCATAACCTTCATGCAGAATTTTATTAATTACTAATGTTTACAGTATTTTATGAATATACTGTTAATTATTTTTCTCTCACATCCTAACTTTTCTTAATCCCATCTGTAAATTTACAATCGGAAACAAAAAGGCACATGCAGCTAACTAGTAAAGTTGATATGAGCATCTTGGGAGCACCCAGTAAGGTTAGGATCCAAGCTTCTGTTCCAAGTCACTGCCTTCATAGTTTCTAATTTGCATTACCATGGAAATGAAATTCTTGGAATCTGACATAAATATGATTTTTTTGGTATCATTACATGTGTACGAGTTTTCATTCTGTCAGACCTGTTTATATGCTTTGGTTGTTTGCACTTGCTTCATAAAACATTCCATTCCCTACAGGTAGGTATCACGTAAGAAGATGGAAAAATGCTTAAGAATTTATACTGAATTTGCATGTAAACTATTCAATTAAGAAAATAGTTTTAATAGTTGTATGAGACAGATTTAGAGTTCTGCTGATAATTAGAATTATATAAAAATGCAATTAGGACAAGAAACAAACTTTCCAGTATCTGTTAATAATATAGAAGCATGTTACTGAAAGGAAGAACATGCAGAGAAAGCAGAGAACATACACTTTACAGCTTCAAGAAAGCTTTTCTTTTTTCTTTGTTTTCCAGGTATTTGGGGGATATGAGCATTATCTCCCACTGGTTCTCTAGATGTGCAGTTCTGTTCAAATACTGTTTTTACTGTACTTCATGTATATGGAGTACATAACACCTTTCTTCTACTGAACAGTACAGCATTAAAGCTAAGGACTTTTCCAGATATTCTTTGCACCAGCTATGAGGATTACTGTTGGCAACCTTTGTGACTATAAAGGGAATATTTATTAGAACATCTCTCATAACACTTTTCTTTTGGGGAAACAATTTGTTTTTAACCTCAGGAAACACTTGATGCTGAGTTGCCATCTTATTGTAGATTGTAGAGATTAATTTCTTAGTTTTCATAAGGGATATTGTCTGATGACACTTGGAATATATTCCCATACTTATTCTCAAACTACAAATGAATTTTCTCAGGAAAGCCGAATACATGCACTGCTCGTAAAAGCTCAGCACAACTGAAGATTAAGCCTTCTTTAAATACTTGGTGTTCAGTATTTGTCAAATTCAAAGACTTAACATCCATTCCATACATTACATATATGGGTAATCTCAAATACAGTCAAACATCACATACTCATTTCATCAGTAACTGCTGTCCCTTAATAGATTAAGGCTTCCAATGTGTGACGTAATCTTTCACAATCAAGATAACAAAAAGTAACTATATGTGATATTTAAAAGTAACAACCACATTATGCCTCTGACATAAGTTCAAATTATTAACTGAGATTCTGGCCGAAGATGCACATGAAAATAGTACTGAAACAAACATGAAACAATAAAGTTCCCTCTCAGTGAAGTAAGACACCATGATTCTATGATGATAAAATCACATAGGTAAACATGGGACGTTTTAGATTTAATTCTTTTCCCGTCACACTTTAACAGAAATTGAAAGTAATATAAATCTCTAGGCGACAGATGATATTATCAAACAAGATTTAGGAGTAAGAGTTGCTGTTGAATTCAACTGAATGAATATTTTCTTTTTAAATACTGGATTCAATTAGATCCAAACCACAGACATTACTGAACAAGAAGTTCTGCCATGTCTCGAGCTCTCTCTGTAAGGCTGTAATTGAAGAAAACTAATAACTTCAGCCAGAGAAAAAGCAGCTGGCATACCCAGGAATGGGTTCTGCTGTTGGACAATAGTATGCTGTAGAAAAAGTCTTGCTTTCTCTGTAGAGAGAAGGGAAGGGAAGGCGCGGGAAGGCGCGGGAAGGGAAGGCGCGGGAAGGGAAGGCGCGGGAAGGCGCGGGAAGGCGCGGGAAGGCGCGGGAAGGCAAGGCGCGGGAAGGCAAGGCGCGGGAAGGCGCGGGAAGGCGCGGGAAGG
>VZRS01003565.1:811512-941535 GCA_013398055.1 Ifrita kowaldi
TTTTTTTTTTTTTTTTTTTTTAATATCTGATATGGGAGAAACTAGGGGAATATGCATATATATAGCAATATGGGCATAGCATACATACTCGACATCAACCATCAGCAGAACCTGAAGACAGCTTGTGAATATCACTGTTGATTACACAAACACTAGCAAAACCCATTTCAAAGAGCTAATATAATGACTAATGAATGAAAGGAACCCAATCTAACTGAAGAGGAAATTCTGTGTCTGAGTGCTTTGGTATTAAAAACGCCGTCTCACACTATATTCTCCAAGAAGAGGCTACATGAGTGCTCTGCAGAGTTCTGAAAGCCTATTGTGTGCATGCAGTAGTTCTCACACTCAGGTTTTCATTAGGGCCAGTGTGGAAGTCACTTTGCCCAGAATCTCACAGATTTACATCTGGAGGTTGTTATGGCAAACATTAAATGATGTCATCAGCTGGGATGAAACAAAGGATTTATCTCACATCTCTTTCCCCTATGCAGACACATGGCTTTACACAGCTTTATAACAACTTAAGCTCCCAGGTTTCAAACTGCACTTTTCTGAGCTCCTGACAGCACCTATAATGGAGAGTCACACATGCTGACAGACATTCTGCAAGAGAAGGATGCCATAAAACTGTTATTAATCCAAAAAGCCATTTAGTCTTTCCGGCTTTGTGAAAAGTCAGTGTGGAGTCACTGGCTTTTCCATGATATTCAGCTGCTTTTGAAAGGAAGCTTCCCTCTTGGGGACTGCTATAAAACTGTCAGCCTATTTAGGGGTCATTACAGCAGGCTTATAAAGCCCTTTGGACTGTCTTGTCATATGAGACAAGCTTCAAAAGAGCAAAAATCTCTGCAATGACTTACTTAAGAAAGGAAGAAAGCCAAATCACCAGTCACTCAAAACTCAATTACAGTAGGGAAATATTTATTATGCAGTTTTGTTCCTGATTTGCTGGAGCAGAACTCTGAGAAACGACATTCTGAAAATAAGTCTCTATTAACTTTTCCATAGCATCCTCTCCACTAAAAGAAAATAAAAGGAACCATATTAATACAATGACCAAAAAAATGTCTAGCAGAAATTTTATTTTGGTGTAATTATGACACAGGTTTTAGAGTTTATATTCTCACTTTTAGATATGTGTAAGTGACTGAAGTGTTCATGAAACTGAAACTGCAAAAATGACTTTTTGTAAACATAAAAAACTATCTTCCAGGTCTAGACTACAGAGTATTAGTGGTTATGACACCAAATCTGTTACCAGCTCCATTTTTGGGGGCTTATGACTCCAGATAATATCATAAATAACTACATTTCTGTCAAGGTAGCTTTTAAAGATTTAGTATTTTAGTCTTTTAAAGATCCACTTCCTGTGTGGAATATAACAGTGTGTTTCTGAGCATATGTACTTTGACCTACTTATAGCCACACTTGAGCAATTTTTTCCTCCCCCTAAATATACAATAAGTTCAGTTTAATGTTATAGACCCTCTTCTTTTTTTTCCATCCAGGTATTAGAGCAACTCTAAACTCTCTATAGCCTATGTATTGCTCCACTATATATTCAAATGGCAGGCGATGTAAGTCGTCCTTATCTCCCGTTCTTTGGCACTTCTCTATTGGAAGAGACAGGAGGAAAACAGCTACCAAGACCCAATCAAGAGCCCTGAGGCCTCACATGAGGAGGGGAAATGGCAAATATAAATTAAAGTGTTACAGATCTGAAGCATTAAGTTGATATTAGCAGGCATAGTTGATCAGGGCTTTCCATAGGACAGTGCAGGAAGCTGCCTCCACACTCACTGGCGTGTGGTGCTGTTCCTGAGATGTTGATACCATGGTTCAGGGATCCATCAGGGTTTTGAGCCAAAATTGTAGGGCAATCAGTTGTAGGAACACATATGATCAATACAAATTTGATACAGGCAGGAGCATGGGTTAATTAATGTGGTAGCATTTTACCTGTAGGGATAAAGCTTATTTTGAAGCTTTTAAAGGTGTCCCACATACACCTCACTCAGCAGCAGTCTTTGCCAAAGCCATGCTGTTCAGTCCAGCTGTGTGCTGGTCAGCATATGGCCAGACCATGCCCATTGGAGAACCTGGGCATCCAAGGACAAACTGCATGACCATGGCTTCCCTGGGAAGCACTGGTTTGAAACAGATTGCAAACAAACGGGTAATTTATTTAACCACAGCACTTTCTAGTTTAGCTCTCACATGCAACACACATGAAGCTTTAGTTACTAAAACATGGGACTGGCTGAAATCTGCAAACAATGTGCAAAATCTCCAAATCACCATTCATGGCTTACAGAGAAAGACGGTGATTATGAAAGTGGTTAGCCTGTAGCAATTTGTACTGCTCTTTTGTTTGGAAAAGGTATGCATTTTGCTTTATTCACACGTATTTTTCTGTATACACCTGTAACAGCATTTCAGTCAGTATTGTGTACACAAGAATATTGAAAAAAAACGCTACATACAGTTTTACCAAACTGTTATCACCAGCCACATTTCTTAAGGACTTGTCACAGAAATGCTTCTTTATCAGATCTTGCAGTCACGCTCAATAAAATAAATAAATCCCTTGAGAACTCTAGTGCCACAACTCTAAGACATATTTAATTGACATGCTTGATGAGTTACATGTTGCCTAGACAGGTGTGCCCAAGTTGCTGCCTTTGCCTGACATCAGGCTCCAAAGAAGCTTTCTGCAGAATCTGCACTCTTGTTTTTATCAAGAGGAGTACTCTGTGCACTTCACAATTACCCAGACAAGATCAGGGTGCTAAATAATATCCTCCCTCTGTTGTCTCTGAAAAATACTGTCTTCAACTTAGAGTGCAGTTGATCCAATATACTCAAATATTTCAAAATTATACTAACATATCATTTTGGTTTTGATAGATGTTATTTTTTCCTGTGTATAACTTCTAAATCTAAATTGCTCTTTCAGAGTAGATTGATCCAAAGCAGAATGTTGCATAAACTTGTATTTCCTTTTTTGTCTTCCATCTAAATACAGGACACTAAGAAGATAAAACACAAGGCACTACGGAATTACTTTTGACTTGGAGGGTGTCTTTTGACAATTTCAAGCAGTAGAAGTGATGCCAAACATCTAAGCACTGAAAACCAGTAAAAGATGAAGACATGAGATTTTAGCTGTGTTTCAAATCAATCTTTTTTTACTGGGGTGGGGTTGGTGGAGTGGCGAGTAAGATAGGGAGAGGGAAAAGAGAGGAGGAATCTCAACATTTTGACCTTAACCAGAAACAGGCTGTTTTTATTTTGCTTGATACAACTTATTGCTATGTCTGTAAAAAAACCCAAAACCCAACTGTATCTTTTCTCTTCAGACCCAGACGAGCAAATAGGTAGACGAGCAGCATGTTATTCGATGTGCAGGTTAGGTACTTCAGTGCAGCTGTCTACTGAAGAGCTGGGTTTGTAAGCACCCGTTATCAGAACCACAGATCTACTAAATGCTGTCAGTGAAGACTTGCCAGCTCATTCAGGTCTACTTCAGAACAATTCGAGTACACACTTTAACTGCACTGCCCGTACTGACCATGGATGAGATGTAATTGACTAAGCACAGGAGGAATCCAGGGCCATCTGAAAGCTGCAGATATGATTCAGGACCTACAGCTGATCCTTGCCCTACAGGAGTGGCAGTGGACCATTCCGTATAACCACAGCCTAAAATTATATCAGACATCTATAGCTAGGCAACTTTCACCTTAAATTTCCACCAACTTTGATCACAGAATCATAGAATAATTTGTGTTGGAAGAGACCTTACACATCATCTTGTTCCACTTCCCCTTCCATGGGCAGAGACGCCTTCCACCAGACCAGGTTGCTCAGAGCCCATCCAGCCTGGCCTTGAACACTGCCAGGGATGAGTCATCCAAATTGCTCTGGACAACCTGTTCCAGTGCCTCACCATCCTCATGGTAAAGACTTTCTTTCTAATATCTCATCTAAACCTACCTTCTTTCAGTTTGAAGCCATTTCCCCGTCTCCTACGACTACATGCCCTGGTAAAAACTTGCACATACATTGTCAATGCCACATGTACCTACACTTAGGTTTCCAAACTGAAAAGCTGAATTTCACATCCAATTTCAATATTAGCTACAACTAAAAAAGAAAAGCACTTGTACAGACTCCAGCCTCTTTTAGCTATCACAGTCGCCTGATATTTCGTATAAATTAATATACATTATTGGAGCAGTATACAGATGTGTACCACCCTTTATTGAATGTTTATGTAAGAAACAAAACCTCTGCAGTGTATTTAAGAAATTACCTTGATTTTTAAAGTGATGGAACAATATGCCTGATATAATATAAGAAAAATCAACATTGTAATCACTGATAATGAATAAATGATAGAATCAAAAGTTCTATTTCCAGTTTTATTGAAAAAAATCTCAGGAATGAATTGCTGTTTCTTTCAACTACATAGTCAGTAATTTTACAATTCTAAGAATTAGGCGTTTTGTTTTCTAGACAAATAGGGACATTGGGTGCACTAGCTTATGACTATGGAATGAAGATGTTCCAAATGTCCTCACCAAACTTGCTATAATCCACTGTGCCAGCCAATATTATACCCCCAAAGTTACACCCTCAAAATGAACACCCACCAGGTTGTTGACCTATGTAAGCCAGGTTGTTGGCCCACTCCTGGGTATGGCTAAACTAAGCAGTAGCACTTTGGAGCCAGATTATGCCTGTTCTAGCACTGAAAGACACTTTTCATATACCAGAAGAGAGGCATCCATACTTTGCCTGGAGCAGGAAGAACCTGAGAAACAGATTGTTTTTTATCTGTACTGGAGCAGAATGCCTCTGAGAGATCATGGCATTTTATCCCTCAAGGCATTTTACTGCTCCGCCTAGATGAGATCAGACAGATAGGATTTCCATCTGAAATTTCTCCCTCTTCCTACTTTTGTTGCTAAGGTTACAGAAAGAATGCTCAGAAAATGATGCTTTGATTTATTTAAAAATTTAGTAGGAAATTGTGAAGAATTATTCATCTTGCTACAAATGCATGAAACAAACCTCCAGTAACCCTGTCACATCTCTCTAACTTTTGTTAAATGTTGTGCCACTAAAGGTCTGGGGAATATGTTTGCTATTCTTTTTCTTTTTTTTCTCCTTGTTATTCACACTGCAATTTTCTGCACACCCTCCAAGATCTCCTATTGCCAATTTTGTTTTCCAGAAAGAAGTATACTGGTTTTTTTACTGATAGTTCTAAGTGAACATGTAGACATGCTGCACATGAATGCATGCCAGTGTTATGCAAGAAAGAAAAAAACAAAAATCCCTGGTATTTCCATTAGTTTTTTTCTGTTGTGTGTACGAAATACTACAGCTCTTAAACGTGTATCATAAGCATTTTCTTCAGCAGTTGAAAGCATTTAACTGGCATTTTTGGAAGAACAAACGCACATTTTACAAATGGAAATTTCTTGACTCTGATCTCCCTCTTGATATAAACTTTGAGCATTGGCCCCATTTATTACTCTTTATGAAAAGTCTGTATAACTCATACAATCACAATGAGGATAGATCATTGACTTCCACATAAATACGAAATTTACAGAGAGTGAAAGTGTCTGACCAAATCTGAAACAATGGACCCATCTGTTTACATGCCAAGTTGTTACTGTTTTCGGATAACAGATAATTGACTTTCCCGTATTAAAGAAACATGAAAGATTTGAAGAGACACTGAGTAATCCATCACTGTCAGCAGAATTCCTACAGCTTTAACAATCTATCCCTAAGGACTGGTACTATTCAAACTGGAATTGTGTGGCTTAGTGTGACAACTTTTTACTTACTTACCCAAATTCCTCTGCAGTAACAACTTGGTAATGTATTCACCCTCACTCCCTGCTCCAACCAACTATGCACAATTTGCTGAATGTTGTTAAATTAGCTAAGGCTGTTTGCTTTGCATGGGTAGAAATGAACATAATCTTCTGCTTTTTGCATGACCGAATTGATACAAGTCTCCTCTCTCAAGGACACTTCAGGTGAACATGGTGAAAAGGGTCAGAAAGGAAGTGCCTGGGAAAGGAAGACCTTCCCAGCCTTCCTAGCCACACTAACATTGAGTTTTCATAAGCTGAATCTATTTTCAGCAAACCCCTGCAAGCAAGGGCTGAGGCATGTATGACTGAATTAATTAATTCAGAAAGTACAAGGTCTGTTGATTCTGGTCATAGCTCTTTTCAGTTGTGAGTTCAGGCATTCTGGAATATGCTTTAGGAAGCTGGAGATGAAGGACATGGAAAATATTATCATTAAGAAAATTCAAAGGCAGATTCCATTAAATTCTGAATTCCCTGTCTCCTTCCTTGCTATAAAAATTCATTATCATCAATGTGTTAAATTAAATGCCTGGTGTGCCAACATAGCTAAGCATGGGGAAATGAACTCAGGATTACAATGGAATTCTCTTATTTAGGAGTGGGGAAACTGGTTTTTGATTTCTTTCCTTCCCCATCCTTTCCTTCCAAGCTTAAAGGAAGTAGAGAATGAATTTTTCCTCCAGTCTTTTCCCTTTTCAGCTATACGGGAGTTATTAGCAGAACCATCACTTCTTGAGTTTAGATTGAGAATATTGGAAATGTTGACAGGGTTATTGCTACAACACTTTTTACAGAGTTGGCAATGCATTCAGTCCAGCTGAATACTGCAGCAAGCCCCAGCAAAAGTGTTAAGATGACCTTGATATAAGTAAGCAATTAGTATATTCAAAACAAAAAGATATATGAGGCGTTTGCCTAGTTTACATTCTGAAACAGAAAGCCTGAAAGAAAACAAGACAGTGATATTTCAGTCTGCTGGCTGGCTAGAAAGTGTGACATCACTGGTGAAAAACTCAGCTGGACAAGCAGAAAATGGTGAGTAAATTAATGATTATCCCAGATTCTGTTCCTAATTGCAGGTGATGTACTGTTTGGCGTAATTTAGCCAGAGAAGAGAATTAGGATATTTCATGTGTGATCTGTGCTGCTTTCCAGACCAATTAGCTTTCTAGCTCTTCTTTGTAATTATTAAAAATTATCAGTTAAACACTAAATTTAGCAGTAATTTCCAGACATTTTAGTTTGTCTTAGGATGTCATATGAAGAGAAAGTTCAAATAATTTCCCTAAGATCATATGAAGAGGAAACATATTTTTTCCCCTTCACTCAGTTTGAAAAATGTGTATTTTATTTTTGTGAAAATAAATTACATTCTCCATCTCCAGAGTAACAAGCTAATTTTCTAAAATAAACTCTTGAAAATTGTGAATAAAAACATTATAAAATAACAGCCTTCGCAAAAAAAACCAAACCCTAAGTTAAAATACGACAAGAAAATTCTATACAACTTAAACTTCAACTGCTATATCACCTATATGATTTAACACAGAATTTTACTCTCTTACAACAAAAATATGACATCTAAACTTTCTGCTACATGGAAAAGCAAAAGATGTATCCACAATGGTTTCAGTACAGCAGCACTGTTTTTGCATATCTCTAGACTCTTCCTCCAGTATATCCTTAATCTCCACTGTAACTTTCAAGCTTCTAAATATGAAAACAATAACATAATATGTAACAATCTCTTAAATGGATACCAAAAAAAGCACAAGAACAGCTGGACTCTCTTAAGTCAAACGTCTTTGTATGGTCCTCAGAACTGACTGGGAAAGAGAATTGGACCTGATGATCCTTGTGGGTCCCCTCCAACTCAAGATATTCTATGATTCTGTCTGTGTGTGAGGCTCAGGACGCATAGGGGACCCAGAGCAAACAATAGCAATTGCCCATTTTCCTGAGGGCCCAGTAACCTGCTCTTCAGAAACTCCCTTTGTGTTTAATAACCCGTGACAAATTTGTATCCCAAGAATTTGCCTGATTTTGTAGATTTTGACATCTACAACATTCAGTGCCAATGAGCCCCAGAGCTTTTGCAGTTTAATGATGTGCAGTAGAGAGGAATCATGTGGGACATTTGTTTAATCCTCTGGAACATTATGGGAACACCAGAGACAGCACATATTCCAACAGAGACTTCTGGACCTAAATTACACTGGCTTAAAGTCAGCAAGACAATGTGTTGGAGGTGCAGCTGACATGGCCTAAGGCAACATAAGATAGGGTCGGAAATGGCTGAAAATCTGATGCACTGCCACCTTCAACTGTAAAACCATGTGTTTTAGTCACAGTGGTTTTAGCCCTGGAAGTTCCAGGTCTATATTAGGTTATCAAAGTTTAATTGAAGATTGTGAAAAATATTTGCAGGCCTATAGGAAGAGCCCGGATTTTCCCTCTTTCTCTTGAATGAGTCATACACCAAAAATCACGCATACACCAAAAATCATGTGATGTAGTAATTATTAACTGTGAACAAGAAATAATTATACCTCCCTAAAAGTAAAAATAAGAGTGAATATAACTTATGTTATGATAAAGACTTTGCAAGTAGACCTGGAAAGCTTCAGCCATGTAATTAAATCAATTAAAATGTATTTCTTGACTTAGGACTTTAAATGAATCTTAACCAAAATCTAATGTTTTCCTTATTTCAGTCAAGGGCTAAATATTATTTGGGCTCAATAGTATTGTCTAGGATCTGTCCCTAAAATGAAGCCACATCAGAAAGAAGGTGTCAAAACAAAACTGATTGTTGCTTCAGGTTTTTTAGATGTTTTTTTTCCCCAGACTTTTGTAAATACAGATTTCAGAACACAAGTATTGCTCTTTCTCTCTCTAAAGAATCAGCCAATTCCTGTGACAAATTTCTGCTCTGCAAAGCTTCATTCCTTCCCACTTATATGTCAAATGTGTCAGCTGAAACCTAAAATCTGGTTAAACCTTTGTACTGAACATGCATTACTTTGATATTTCATAATCTGCACTAAAATGTGACTACCCATTAAGAAAAGAATTCTGTCCTAGTGGTGGGGGGATCAATAGCATCCCTGATATTATTAAACTAAATGGCTATACAAGAAATGTTGCCCATGGAATTAGCTTGCACTGTTGAGGATCACTGACAAGGGGAAGGAAGATACAAACACTATTTAAGCTAAATGTTTGAACTGTGCATTTAAAAGGTAAGCAAGCAGGCAACATTACACAGGCAATTAAAGGCTCTAAAAATTGCAAGTCAGAAAATAGGTTTTAGAAGTAAAGGGGATCAGTCTCTTAGCTTGGGTCGAGGACAAAGAACAGAAGGACTCATTAGACTGTGACAACCACGATTTATTTTTTAAATACAGAATATGGTTGTCAGTAACTTGGAGGGGCCATGGTTTCAGAATACAGTGTTATTAACACTACTCTGTCTAAGTCCTTCAAATGCAACTGGCATGAAAGCATTGGGATGGGAAGAAAAGAAAAAAAAAAAAAGAAGGAAAACAGGAACAAAAGGCTTGGACAAACTGACAACTCACAATGAGACTGTGATATTCTAGTTTTAAGGTTTCTTTTACACATGGACAAGTTTTTCTATTTTTAATACAGTGCATTAGAGAAGTAATTGCAGAATTGTCTGATCATTTGTCCAGCCACGGGAAATTTAATCTCAACCATTTATTTTCTTCCTTGCACAGACTTGCAGTGGGGACATAGCAATGGGCATGCTGACACTGCTGTCAGTAGCTGAGAGTAATTGCTCTCAAATCCCAAGGGCTGTAAAACTCAATCCCTTCTGTTGTTTTTGCCAGTCAGAATCAGACATCTTCACTTCCATGAGTGACTGGGACTGATAAGGGAGTAGTGTTCTTTTGGGCAGAAACTCTGGATCAGAATGCAAAATCCAGCAAAAGACTGTTTGTTATCAGTAGGAAATCCACCAATGTTGTTTCAATAGGGGCAAGTTGCTTTTCAGGTATACACAACTGGGGCTACTAAAATTTGCATTTCAAACAACATCTAGAGAAAGTAAAGAAAGGAGAGAAAAAAGAAAGAAGGGTGACTTAAGTTGGCAACAACTCTATTTTAGTTAAAAGCAATACACAGCGGAGATATCAGTGACATCCACAGGAATAAATGAATCACTTCACTACAGAAAAAAAAAATTGCACTGAAATAGCCACAACATTCTATGCTTGCAAGTGGTATGTTAGGTGGGGTGGAGAAAATAAGATAAAGTTGAGTTTGGTTTGATTTAGCATGCTCAGCATGCTGGTTTTTGCTCAGAACTGAATCTTCTTCTGTCATACAGTTGCAATCATTCATTCTGTTCTAAGACTTTATATGAAAAATTATGTTTTTCTCCATTTTTGCTGGTGCAAAGCAATAAAACTTTACTGCATTCAGCTCAAGCTTGACTATGATTTAATCTATTATTTTATTGCTGGATTTATTTTTGATATTTGAAGTTTGAGAAAGACTATGGTTTTGATGTAGTATCTCTATATAGTGGCAAAAAATTTGAAAGTAATTCATATGATCTAAAGTTATTTTGGAAAATTTTTCACCTTCTGCTCATGCCAATGCAAGCTGTATATCAGAGACTTCTCCAATTCAATTTTTCCTTATATTTCTTGCCAATGTTTTACCCTGCACTGGTGTGACCGCAGTCACAAGGAAGATCTGTGATAAAGAGACCAAAGCTATACATACAGAGGGAGAATCTGTTCTGTATGGAGCTACACATAGCCAAAAAAATTGAAATCACTTGAAAAATGATGCACATTTTAAACTACGGAAAAATTATGATGCAACATTTGTGCAATGCACAATTGTGTATTAATGCATTAATTGTATATTATTGCATTATTAAGCCTTTTCCAGCACTCAGTAGCCAGACCTGCATAAGCAAGCACTATGGCAAAACAGGAATGTGTCTGTGGATCCCTTAGTGGTGAATACTGGGGAACCAGCATCCATACCAGATGCATTTCAGAGACCAGCTCCTTTTTCAGTAATGCAAAAAATGAACAGGCAACAAGAACCTCTGATACCCACCTTCATTATCTCTATGGCTACAGGGCTTTGGGAATTAATAGAACAACTGGTCACATCATCACCATAAAGCTGAGTTTATTTTAACAATATTAATACTACTTTACTTAATAAAAGTGAGTTATTATAGAGCATACTTCTCTTTTACAAGAGTATATGAAGAAAGGTAGCACGTCTTATTTTTCTCCTTGCTTGAAAGAAGACATGCCAAACTAGACATGTTCATGAAGATGTATTTTCACACTCACTGCTTTTACAAGGACTTACAGTGTTTGCAGCAACAAATTCCACCTGACTCATTGCATTTCCTAAGCTCTATTTATCATAAATAAAAGGCACTTCTAAATGTCCTGAGCACAATAAACAAAAGCAGTAGATTACATAACAAGCAAAAACCCAAAACAACCCTGACCCTCAAAACAGGAGAGAAAAATCCCAAGATGAGAGAAAAAAAACAAAACCAAAAGCTAGGCTTGAAATTATGATATTGTGAAATCTCATAAATTTGAGAAACAAACTCTCTAGAAAGAAGAATTCTGACAGTCCCAAAGTTATTCCAGGTAGAAGGCTTTAATGTTTGGCTTTGTGACCCTTGGGAAGAAATATGGCTGAGCCTCTCTGAAACTCTCATTTGCCACAAAGCCAAGAAGCCAACTTGCTGCAATGCATCACCAGAATCCTCTTTCTGGGGCTGACCCTTACAGTTGGTTTAGACTGCTGACAACATATTTCTTTACCTGTTTACCAAGGCTATCTGCTTCGGGGATTTCTCTCAGAACGTAACATCTGCATCCAGCACTATAAGATGGGACCTCACTCTTTTTATGCCACTATTTTGTCCCTCTTCAGAGCTTTCTCTCTCTCTTTAGCTATTTTATATAATGGGAATGAAAACATAATAAGTCTCTTATGGAATATGATCCTCATCTGTCTTTGAGCTCTAGAGTACCAATTGCAAATAAAGCAACTGAGACTAACCTCCACCTTTGGGAGGCTTTTTGATTTGGAACACTATAGTCTCTAAATGGCACACTATAAAAATCCTACTAAAGTAGGAGAGCAGGAGTACTTTCAAGATAGTCGCACTGTTTTATAGAGTGTTATACATTGATTTTTCCCTATAATTTACATTTAACCGTCAGGTCTCCTATCTGGCTTGCAGCAGAAACTTTTTCTTTATGACCTTTGCTTTTCTTTTGGCAACATCCATCTTTGTGGGTTTGTGCCACCACAACACTGCGCCTGTGGACCACAACATTCCTATTCTCCAGCAACACAATGGGACTTAGAGGTCTTCTTCTTCCCAAGGCCCTGCTCCTTTCTGAAGGTCCAGCACATCAAGTGGCTACAGCCACTGCTTCTGCTAGTCTCTGCAATTTAGTTCAAGACTAATTCAAGAGAACATCTTTACTTAGAAAAAAGCACATGAATGTGTATATCATTTTGCATGAGTCCTTTCCTGAATTACAGTGCCAAAAACATGCAGGAGACAAAACAGAGATGTGAAGAGAGGCGCCTGGGGTCCCTGGTGGCTACACTGCTCCATTTTTGGACCAGAGAGGCTGCACCCTAAAGAGAATCCCACCATTATCATCTTTCCTATGCATAGGAGGAGGTCCACCCTGACTGCTGGAAAGGTGTGACAAACCAATCTACAATGCGCTTTCAGGAAGAGTGTTAAAAGATCTGCACTTCATGCTCCCACTCAAGCTGACGTTAAAATAACCTCTGGATCAGGGCTGATGGCTGATCCAGCATGGTGAATCTGTGAAGTTACAGAACAATTCCAGTAATTCCAATGGGAAAAAATGAATCAAAAGTGTCACTACCTTAAAATAAAAGGAAAGCCAGTGGAAGTAAGCTGTGCTCCACACAGTTTTGATTTTATTACTTTTCACCTTATGTATGGATTGATAACTTAAGAAATATTTAGTTTTAAACAGTGTGCAGAAATTTCTGCCTATGGCCTTCCCTTTTTCCTTGGCTGTTTTGGGGTAGTTTTTTTTTTTTTTAAATTTCTTTTTGTTTTGTTTTGGTTTTGTTGTTATTTTTGGGGTTTTGTTTTGGGTTTTTTTTGCGGGGAGGGGTAGAGGTGAGAGAGGGAGTAAGGGCTGTTTGATTTGGGTTTATAAAGTTGCAGAGAAAGCAAACTCATCATTATAAAGAAAGACAGCAAATACTATCAAGTGAAAACATGTTCATCATTGTCAGTCTTCATATTAAAGAAGTCTGCATTTGCATGGTAAGCCCAGAAAACACTTTACAGAAAATAGTATCTGTAAAAAACAGTTTCTGTAAAGGAGGGATGTCGTCATCCTGTAGCATCACTAGATGTAAGTGGCAGGTAACACTCATTCTCTGGATTTTCTTTAGCAAGCACTGCAATGTACACAGAGAAAGGATTTAAAATAATCAATAAGCTCTCCAGCACTGCTGCTAAGCTCCCAAGCTGCAGAAGACTGCAACGTATGGATTCTTCCTGTGCGGATATCTATTGTATACTCTACCTCCTCTACAAGGCCAGGCATCAAGGGTTTTCCTGTGAGATGCCTGTGTGTTGTCGTGGGGATTTTCAGTGGAATCCGATAATGTGTAAAATCACAACTCAGTTATCTTACTGTGCTGAAAAGACCATAGAAAAAGAGGTTTGCAACAGAACACAAAACCTGAATTCAATAAACTTTTCAGGTTAAGACACTACAAAGCCATTAATCTGTCAGGACAGATGTTCCTGGAAAAATACCATTCTGTGTACATCCATTTGCAAGCATTCATTTTTTTACCCCCAAATCTTGCTATACATAAGTGTTAGAGGGGGGCCTCTGACCATTTTGCTTCATAAGAGCTTGGAACCAAACGGAATGGAAACACTGCATAGGGATCTACAGGTAAGCCACAGAAAGATCAGCTACTAAAACTTCTCTGTACCTGAGACAGCTTTGCACTTTACCTGCTAAAATAACTAGAAGCAAGATTGATCTGTTTTGTGCCAGAAAGAATTGCTACAAGTACGGGCAGATGGGGGTTACAAGAGGAAAAAGGAAGTTATAAAATCAACATGAAATTCAAAACTACAATTTACCAACCAGTGACTTTCATGTTAGTACAAGAGGAAATGTAATTAGTGCTGTACAAACTGGGGAGCTTAAAAACAACAAACACACAACACACCTCTCAGAAAGCACTATTTTTTTTACTCATGCAGTAGAGATGCCATTGTCTTTAGAGCTGGGTTTTATATTACATTGCTTTTTTTATTGTATAAGTAACAACCCAAAATCTGAAAGCTGCTTTTTTTTTCCTCTGAGAATGAGCTTCTCAGAACTGAAAAAAAACCTGACACTGTTGTTTTGGAAGCAGATTACAACGAATGAAGATGTTAAGTGTAGCTTATTCCAAGCTGTATTTTATTGAAAAACAGGATGTAGATTTTATTAATAACAAAACCCTGAACCCAATACTTAAAAAACCACAACAACAAAAACAAAAGAACCAAAGAAAACAGGACAGAGAGCTATCTGGCAGTTCAACAAGAAATTAGAGGTTGAATGACACTATAAAATAGAGGGAAAATGTCCCAAGATTCACACAGATGGACTTGATCTATCTTATTCTTTGGAAGACCAAAAATCAAATAATGTGCAATTTTTTTCAATGACCAACCTGAATTTTCTTCCAGTTTCTCATTTCTCTAGGGTCTTTTCACCTTTTTATCACTCTCCATAAAGATTACACAAATTCTTGCAAATTGAGGTGTTTATGCCAACTTCAAGAAACAATTAAATTTTATTCTATTTTAATATTACTTCCTTTTCCAGTTCTTCAGCAAGAACTGCTAAAACATGAGACTTCCCTTGACTGTTTTCCAGCAAAGAAACAGACATCCTCAAGAGAGTATATTCAAATTTCTTTTCTCAGAAAGGACAGGCTCCAGCCTCAGGACAAGAGAAAACTCCAACTTCCATGTGCTGACAGGCTCATAAGTACAAAGACCAGAGCACTCTTCCCCATAAGTGTTTGAATACCCTGAAGGAAATGTCCTAATTTTTTACTTACCCCCAATCAAAGATAATAAAATGAATTAAGAAAATACGTGGAATGAATATCTACCTCAATCTGTGTAGCATTGTCATGTCCCTCTTCAAGCAGCAGGTCCGTGAAACCCCCTGGCTCCGAAGAATCCTGCCCCGTGCTGGCTCTGTTGGTGTCGACTGATTTGAGGGACTCTGAGTGCCTTCTCCACCTGTGGCTGCTTACATATGAATCCACCTGCACGTTTTCCTCCACTCGAGGGAAGCTCTGAACCACTTCATAAAGCACACCTGTTTGACAAGAAAAAAAAGGCAAACCAAAGCAATGTAATAAGTGAACAGACCACTGGTTTGCTAATCATAATTGAAAACCTAAGAATTTTTTATAAACGTACAACTCATAGAATAGCCATTTGTATCCCTGATAAAGTTTCTATGGCAATGTAAGTGTTAAAAAGAACTGTTGTACTTTTACAAAATTCAGGAATTTGGACTAGGTTTTGTAGACTCCTCTAAACATCCTAAATGTTTTATTTTTCTGCTTGTTTTCTGTCTGGAAAAAGCTTTTCCTGTAACTTTTGTAACTTTAATAACGTTTGCCCATAGCTGATACTTTTCAAAATAGAATAAGTCTAACAAAAAATATTTTAATCACCTAAAAAAACAAATGTAGAAGAGACAGAGAAACTCTTGTACAGACTTAGTTTTTCCTACTGATTTTATGTCGAAAGAGCTTGAAGCCATGGTGAAAGGCAAATAAACATTATGAAAGATGTGAAATTCTCATAAACAGCTGTTCCAGTGCATAAATAAAGCTGCCCTGCTGTATAAGTGATAAACATGAATGATGTGTGAAGTCTGCAGACACTCACTATATCTTCTGGAAGGGGTGAGCAGTTGGGTGGTGTGTTTAACATATTACTTTTGGACGTTTTCATGCTCATTTGCAACTTTTTCATACTAGTAAAACTATCAGCAAAACAAACCTATAAAACTATCATCATACAAAACCATTAATTCTTCAGAAGTTTCCATTTTGCCCAATCCAAAAACCCATCAAAGTATTTTTCTGTTAATTTATTTTTGTGAGCACCATCAAGGGAGGCTGAAGTAAGTTTGCATGTTTTGCACTAAAAGTCAGGTATGCTTTTCATACTTTCTTTGGGTCTAAAAGAAGAAGCAGAGGGGTGCTCTGTGCATTTGATATGCCTGGAAGAAGGTGATTTGGTTCAAAAAACAGTAAAAAAGGAACTCTTAAAAGAAGCAGCAAAGTAAAGGAAAATACTGAAAGGATAGACCAGTAAATAAGTATCCGCAGAAATACTTTCATTGCTTTTTTTTAACAGAAGCTTCTGAACAAAAGATGGCACCACTTCCAAGGTCCTTAATAAGCATCACACATGTTGTCTATGTACAGAAGAGAAGGGAAAATAGAAAATTAGCTATCAAAGGTTTAAATAAGAGAGATTTTCCTGCATCGCAGCAGGAACAGGTATAGTAGCCACGGGTATAGGAAAATCTGTCAGACACTGTTCTTAGCAGATCAGAAAGTGTTACAATACAGAAACAGTATCTAATACAATTTAGGCTCTATGTGGTTCCATTTTTCTATCAAACTCCCCCAAATCTACTAAACTTATTTCCTAAGCTATTTGATAGGTCACAACCAAGCTGAAATTAATGTGAGATGAAGGCGCTTGGCCACCTGGAGAAATCAGAATTTAATTGACATGCAGAACAAGAAATCTCAGGCCGTATCTTTCCTTAGACCCCAAGTAATCAGACTCTTTTCTTTTAATAGGTGGCTTTTTGAAGCCTGTTTCCTTGCATTTCCTACAAGCCTTAGAACATTGTCTTCAACAAATTGCTACTGTGCTCCCTATTTTATCAGAAAATCAGCAGCCCGACGCAGAGGCAGAGGGACAGCTCAGCGAGTGAACTAAGTTATTCCTCTGCAGCCCTTTTCAAAACCTATTCAAAGCAGCCCTCCCTGCTTCAGCTTGCAGGCTCTTCACCGCGCTGTTTTGGGGATAAGGCACTGGGAAGCTGATAGGCTGGCAAACTGCTCAGATACATGGGCAGATAGGGCTCCCTGCCCGTGACCCACAGCGCCCGAGGCTGGGTCCATGGAGAAAACCTTGGTGCTCCCGCTGCTGCCGCTGAGGCTCCGGCACTGAGACACCAGGGCTCCTTCTGCAGCCACGGGGAGCATCACACACCTACAACAGCCCACAGCACTGCAGGTACACCTCTGCAGGACCCCTTTCCCTTCCCCTGAAGCACCTTTCCCACCTGGTGCTCCATACCCACACTCAGAGAGAGGTAAAATAAAGCACTTTACCTCCATTTTGCACTCCTACTCCAACCTACTCTTTTCATGGCTATAATACATGCTTGACATGTTGAGGCAATCACCTAAATTAGCAAATAGAACATGTGAAAGTTTGGGGAGGGTTTTAAATCCCGTTCACCTCAAGATGAGACCCATTTGTAAAGAAAAGCAATTACACCTTGTTCTCCCATATCCTGAATAGAAATGAATGTAGTTTCTAACCTTGAAGGTGTTCGTAACATAAATTGGTTTTTGAAAGTATAGTATAATGATGGAGAGAAGGAAAGAAGTGTGTTGGGGTATTTCCACTGGCTTGGAAATTCTACACAATTTTCTTCACATTTTCTTTTACAGTGTAATTGCATCATGGCACCTGCAAAATTTGGCTTGGGCCATTCCACATTACAGAGATTTTCGATGTCATTAGTGCACAACTTTTATCCCCTTTCAAATATTTTAATGATGTGATTTTTCTCTTTGAAATATAGAAAATGTTCTAAAAAAATACTGTTTCTGCTATTACAGGGATAAATATTTTTTACAGGTACAAGCTATACTGACATAAAGAATCTTTAGAATCATCTAACTGTATTCAGAATGCATGATATCCTTCTAAATTGAATAGTAGCAAGAATTAAATGCAGGAAGTGATAACAATTCAGTTTAAAACTAGTCTTTGGAGGTTTTTTCATCATTACCTGTGAAATCTGTAAAACACTGTTATCAATAGACTAGTTAACTGTGCTAGACTGGCAGAGTGGAGATACTGAGCTACAGCGTGAGATAAAACCTGGATGTGGTTTCAAGGAATAAAGAGAGAAATGTACTGTGCAATTCCTCCTTCATTAGACCTTTGCCTGAAACTACAGGGGATAGAGAGAGGGGTGACAAGCTTGGTCAGACCAGCTGTGCTCCAGAATGTTCTCTCTGTTTATCCCAGCAGAATGCCAAGAAAATGACAAACATTTTTGAAATGAGCTGAACAGGATGTTTTACTTTTAGGTAAATAAAATATATTTTTTTTCAGATAATGGATAGATAAATTAATTTTAAGTTCTAAAAGGAGGTAGCCCATGAAGAAAAAGCACACAGAGACCTAAAATTCCAACACTTTTTAAGGTAGAACTGTTTGATGTTTCTGGTTGAAATCTCTTTGTAGCTGAAAAATCACATAAAAGGCATTTTAGAGGAAATGTACCAAAGTATTGCAGTCCTATCTTTTAGATCTTGGAGCTCTCTAATTAACACTGAAGGAGAACATGTCATTCAAATCAATTGAAAAGAAGCCAAATGCTGTAATATCTGCTTTATAATAAAATCACAATATTGGCAAACACAGATGAGTAGCAACTTGTTCAACTTGTATGAACAGAGATGCAAAACTACAGTAATCCATCAAATCTGTTAAAGTCGGAACTACTGTTTTCAACTAATATTTTTATGTGTAAACCATCACAGTTGTATACATAGCACTGTTATCACTGGCATGTCACTATCTCTGTGGGAAGGTCTGTATGGCTGATACTGCGCAGCAGTGTTTTGAAGAAGTAAAAATAGAGTAAGGTCTTTCTAATGAATATGTAATGAAGATGGTGTTTTGGCCTGATCCTTCAGCTCTTGCTCTTGCAATTTTCATAAAATTAATGATGAAAATCATTATGTCTGCAGCTCCTTTCCTCCTTGGGTTATGCTAAAATTTAAGATTTCAGCTCTGTGTTGAATAAAGTTGGAGAGGCAGTCAGGTGGGAATAAGTGAAACAAATCTATAAAAAGCTTTCACTGACCGGAAATTATTTGGTGACTGTTGGGAAGATCAGAAGCTCTTGCCACGGTTGGCCAGTTCAGCCCTCCATGGCTGATGTGATTGATCGAAATTTCCATCAAAGGCTTTAAGGCAAGAGGAGTATCATTCACATAAACTGGAAAGACTTGCGCAGAATATTTAGAGAAGACACTGATGAATGGGAATGCGTGAAAATTACAGGCAGAGTCACTTTTGCTCATATCTAAAACAGCTGTTTCAAATTTCCTTCTGTACAGGTTTACATGCTCACATGAAAAAGAACGCTTTTGGCATTTATTGCTTAAACCACCATGCACCCAGGTAACAGCTTTTTTACCATTTGAGCTTGCATTTTAACAACTACTAAAGGAGTTTTTAAATCTGTTAAACTAAACTGATGGAAGACACACATCTAAAACATGTCTTATACCTCAGGACCTTTTGAGGTGGCTCTGCTAGTCTGAGGTTTTGGGCGGGAAGATGTGTGTCCTGTACTACAAAATACATAGAATGGCTTAATACTTACATCATTAACATAAATCTATGCTTTGTCCACTTCAATATTGTGAATTATACAAGTGGCTCTAACAGATCAGGAATGCTGGGCTATACAAGAAAGAGTTGCTGAAAGGGAAGAAGACACTTAACTGTGGTGGAGACATGGGTTCTCTGCTTTGCCAAGCCTGCCCTCAAAGAAAAAGGGAAAAATTCCAAACAAATAAGCCCAGAATGCAACAGCTGAATCTGACAAGTAGGACAGCTCTAATTTTGTAAGGAAGTCTGGTCTACATAAAGCTTCATTTATAAGGAAGAAACAACAAAAAAGAAACTTTATATTTTTAAGGGCAGCAATGGAACCAAAGGAGAAAGGAACCCTATTTGGGAAAAAAAATTGCAAATAAATAAATACTCTTTCAGTCATTCAACTGGTTTTGGGTTTTTGCCCCTTTTTCCACAAGGTCAAACAAAGTTTTGTGGAGTGTTTCCGCACATCAGAATTTCAGAATTTAATTTCTGAAACGTATGTGTTATTTACATTTCATGATTGCACACATTTAAGCCAACTCTGCAATTTGACTAATTTCATAAATGCACCATAATCAGCAAGATTTTTTTTTAAAGACTGGAAATACTCAGAAATACTCATACTCTATTCAGCAGATTGCTTGTGAGATACATGCTCAACTTTCTAAATACGCTTCAGCCCAAATGCCAGCAAAATCAAGTATCAAATAGACAAATTTATTCATCAAGGGACAGAAAATGCCATCATACTACTTTAGCTTAAGCAACTTTCTGTAGCCTGTCTTACGAGTCTTTATTTCTATTATGACCCGTTCAGTAGGGATGAGAAAACAACAAATGTTGGTGGAAGAGATGAATACTGGTCCCATGAAGCTATAGGCTCTTCAAAACAGAAACATAAACACGCCTTTAAGGGATTCTCCGGGTAGAGGGCTTATATACTGAATGACCAATATCACAGAAAAAATCAATTGTACTTCTCATAAAAAATAAAAATTTCCAGTTTAAATTAACTCTGCGTATGATCACCTCAACAAAATATAGACTTCTTTCTTCTTCTATATCTGATCCATGGGCCTAGGACCAATTCCATCTTTCTGACCTAAATTTAGGAAAGATATAATAGACAAGCTTGACTTTCAATATGTCCTTGATAATGATACAATAAATTTCTTAACAAATTAAAAAATAACACGATGTGTAAAAACTATCCCACTGAAAATTAGCACACAAATAGCTGTGTCTGTTTGGTTCACTATTTTAAAAACAACAAAAGACCTCATAGTTTCTTTTTAAAGCTTGTCTGAAACTCATAACAGAATTGTAATACTATATGGAAAAATAATGCTTAGCATGATCATATTTTCCCCAACTAGGGATGAGAATTTATGAGACCTGCAAAGGGAATCAGAGGTCAATGATGATAAAACTCTGAATGATGGAAGATGATGATCACTGTACTGCTGTTGAATTGTTTGCCCAGAACAAAAAAATAATGTCTAAAATAACAACACTATCTTGATGTATGTTTTCATTGCAATTATATAATAAGTAGTGGCATATCCAATACAGAATCAGTATCAATAATAATAGGCATTATGGCAGGGAAATAACATAACTGGTAATTTCCTTCCACATCCATTTTATCAACAATATGGACTCAGGCTCTTCCCCTCTCAACTGCTTTCTATTCAATAACTATTTTTCACCACTACAAGTGGTCCCAAAGAGCATATTACCACACTTCTAGAACTTTGTCTTTGTCACAACTACAACTGCTGCAGGCTGGGTTTTTGCAGTGTTTGTTGTTGTTGTTTTGTTTGTTTTGGTTTGTTTTGGTTTTGGTTTAATTGCCTGATTTACTTTCATTTTGTAATTATTTATGCAACCATACAGGTAAATTAAAATGGTGTAAGTTAAGTCAAGGTCTGAGTCCTCTGGTAGCAATACCATTACTTTGATTAGCCTATCCTGAGGAAATATTGTTAAATTTCATCCTCACTCTTATACTCCAGCTACATAAACATAATAATTTGCACATTGAATTTACAAACAATCTGATTATGGATTTATAACTTATTACAGATTTGTTTTGCTATTCTTCCTGTCAGTTCCACTTGGGGACCAAGACCTAAATTTATTGCTAACTGGTTACATACAGAACCAAAAAAACCCAACTCATGTCTTAAAGAAGGCTTGCAGTCTTGAAGATGCTGGTTAATGAGGGAGAAAATTTTGGTCAGTACACAGTGATAACAGTCATCACCAAAAATCTAGCCAGTACCAAGATTTTGAAGCTATTTTGGTAAAAAAGAAGATTTAAAAAGGAAAAAAAGTGTTCTAATTTGATGTGCTTAATTTTTTACACACACATTCTAGAAGGATTTAAGTTGCTTTCACAACTGAGGTTAAAACAAGCGTTTAAGGGAAAGCTGATCATAACAGAAGTGGAAGGCACAAGGCATTCCACATCTACAAGGTGCTTACAAGTTTTATGCACATCTGCAGCCCACACTTGCAGATCTTTTTTTGGTATTATTTTTGGAACGATAAAAACACAATTATGATTAAGCTAACAATGCAGAGTGTAATCCTTTATCTTGGCCGTCCACTTTCTGAAACAGGAAGACAAAAATCACCTTGAAAAGAAAGATAATGAAGTTGGAATTGATTCTGGTTTAGCCTTTCCTTACAAAAAAAAAAAAAGGAAAAAGAAGAAGAAAAGACGCTCTAATAGACTTAGATGCCCAGCCACAGCAAATTCGAGTACTACTCACTTAATCTTTGCACACTATACTAATATGTTCAATACCCACATTTCCAGTAACACTTGCAATAATTATTAGTAATGCAGACACCCAACGTTACATAGATGAATATTTAGCACAGACTAGGCTTCTGAAAGGAAGTATATCTGTAACGTTCTTATGTCCCTGGCACAAAACTCTCAATATTAATAATTGTATTTACTTGCGGATTATCAAAGTACAGCATAGAAAAGGAAGTAGTTAACTCATTTTAAATAATTTGAGGTTTTCTGATTAACTATTGTTGCAATAATGTCAAAATGTTAATTCATGTGTAGTGTGTGCATTTTGTGCATTTTCTGTCCAAACCTCCCTATAATACAAACCCTTGCTAAACTACAGAATTATTTGTTTGAAAATCAGCAAAAAGTAAAGAATTCAACAAAAAATGCCCTGCCAAGAAAAATGGAGTTCTCTCTATAATATTCTATTTATATGCAAATTCTTGCTTTTCCAAACTTGATTCAAAGGTTTTCCAGAGAATACTAATACAACTGTACCTTATTTAAACACACTGTAAAAAAGTTTATATTTTTTTTTTCTGGTCAGTAACTGGATTACAGTATGATTGCTGGTGTTGGACAGTAGCGTTAGAGCTGTCTCCTATGTGTCCATCTCACAGCTCCAATTTGAAAGCATCTTTCTTTTTCCTGAAAGACCTAGCAAACCTAGGCACTAGAACAACCTGAGGATATGAGAGAAAAGCATCCAATAGGTGAACTAGGCATTCATAATTTGAACTGCAGCACAAGTCTGGAACACCTTTTGCATGACTTGCTGAGAAAGAAGACAGTAAATACCTGGCATGTAGTTAGCATGTGTTAGCTTGGCTAATTATGCCCTTCCCAGCAGATAGTGCCAAATGCAACTCTGGTAGAAGGGTTATCTTCAGTTTTAGCCTGAGGAAAAGCCAAAGGCTAAGGCAGATGGAAGCCCATTGCTCAAAAAATGGACCAGCACAGACAGCACACACAGTGCCTCTGCACTGCAGCGTGCAAAGAGCAGCGATTGCAGGGACACTGCTCTGGCCAAGACACCACCGGCCAGCTCTCCACAGGCCTGTCACTCACCGGTGCTGGAGCAGCACCAGAGGGTAATTGGCTTCCTGGGTAGCCCTGTCAGGCTGACTGTGGATCAGGCACAAGCATCAGCGTCAGCACTCACACCAAAGGCAGCCACGCAGGGTTCAGTTGCTTGAGCAAAGAGACAGAGATGGAAAACAGGGCTCACATATCCCCACAACAGAGCTGCCCGTACATACAGGTACAGGCAGCATCACCTCAGGGGCACAGGTTAAAGTCTGAGCAACCTGGCACAGTGGAAATAAGAGAAGAAAGTTGGCACAATGGCATAATGCCTCATCAGGTGCAACGAACACTGATGGCACACAGATGAAGGATTTCCTCTCCTCCCTTTTCAGTGGTGCCCAACAGACTGAAACCACCCTTAGTAAGTTTGTCTGCAAACAAGGGCAAACTCCTAAGCCTCTTACTGTCTCCAAACAGATTTATTAATGATTTTGTGGCAGTGTGCCAAAATACAGTGTACATACAGAGTGACACTTCTCAGAACTCAACACATCCTGGACTTCAGAGAAAGGCAGACCACGCAATGTGACCCCAGCATGACTTAAATACGGCACATTTCTCTTGCTGCATCCTCAGCCCCCTCTGTCCCCATCACAGGAGTGCAAAAGAAGTGGTTTGCAGTATTAGATGTTTCACAGAGCTCAGGATTTGGAAAACTGGAAAATGAGTAAGCAATTGCTTTTGCCCAGAAATGTGTAGCAGAGAATGTAATAGTATCTGATATTATAAAAGCTGAAGAAAAATGCTGCATAGTTTTTCTTTCAGTAGAGTGGCAAAAGAGAAATTTTTGAAGATGGGAAAATGAAAATTTACAGCTGTTTATGGAGACATAACTTGGACATCAGCTCAGTGATAAACACACAAATTGATTTCAGTCAGAGCCATAAATTAAAACCCCTTCACTTTCATTACGGATCAAACTAGGAATTTATATCTTCTTTCATTTTCTGCACACAAAGGCTTCCTAGACCAACAATGGTTCAGGATTAGGAAAGATTAATTCAGCTACAAGTAAACAGATTGATCATTTGGGGAATTAATGAATTCATTTAATAAACAGTAAAGGCTTAGTGCCAGAACTCACTACACTGTGGTGTCAAGATAGTTTTCCTGAAATGTCCTGCAAAAAGTAAAAGAAGTAAATTGTCATGTTCGAACACAGAGTTGCTTCAAGGGTCAGGAAAATTAAAGGTGGTCTCACTGGCTTATATGGCAGGGTTCCATGTTTAGGTTTGCAATGATTGAAAAATACATTAAATGCTAGTACTTTAGAATTCTTAGGATACCTTTACCTGATTTTCATGCCCTTTTAGATACACCAAATTACGTTTGCAGTGTTTTATTTGTGATGCTGTTTTTTTGTAGAATGGGATGGTCAAGAAATGAAAACGGTATTTTATTTTTAAAAAAAAGACATTGAAGCTTATTTCAAGGTCTCTTCACCCTCAACTTGCAATTGCTGTTCAACTTAAATTTCTCTATATAGTTACCCCATTCCCTCATTTCTGCATATATTATTCCAAATGAATAGTACAAAACTTTAAAAAAGAAGACCTATTGCCTTCCATTTTCACTCATGTGCATGAAGTAAGCGTTTCAAGGACTTCTGAAAATATAGTAGTGATTCCAAATAACAAGGGCTTCAATCTGGGCCAGTGCAGTACCAGAGATATGGTCCTCTGTGAGAACAGTCACTAGACAAGTCAGAAATTTTCAATTTTTGAGGAAGCATAAGAGAAACCTAAGTAATTATGGTAAATATATACACTGTAGAGATTGATTCTCTAAAAGAAATGAAATCTATGCTGTAAAAGTGCAGGTTACTTATATTTTTCAGTATTTTTGCATAATAGCACAATGAATGCCTCTCTTTTGCAATCTGTAAGATGCAGATAATGAAACTCACTTTCTCTGTTAAACATGGTGTGTGTTACTGATGACAAGCACTAGATAATAGTTATGTACTATTTTATTACTGAAAGGCCATTTCTTATTTCTTCCAGTCTCTCTGTTGGCAAAGTATTTTCTGTCTTGTCTAATGAAGATTAAATTTGTTACTGAAATTACAATGGGTCTAAATGCTTTCAGCTTTTTTTATTTTTTTCAGGAGAAATTCCCATTTTAACTTCCGTTAAAATCAGCCAAAATCCTAGATCAGGAGATCTGCTAGAGAAAAACATCATGTTTCTAGCACACTAATGGGAGTAAATTAGAGTGGAGATTGTTTTTAAGCTCTGGCACAAAATCTGCCTTGCTAGACTTGATGTGAGACCAGAAAAAAAAATCATAGATTAAGGAGGAATTGTTGTAGAAATGTGTTTAGAGTCAAAGAACAGCTGTATTAAACCCATCAGAAATCAGAGGCATAAAAATACAAATTAAGCCAGTTTGAGATATGAATGATAGAAAGACATTCTTTGTTTGGCAGAAAAGAAATAAACCCTTTGAAAACTGGCAGAGATACTGGAGAAACAGAAGATAAAATATTGCATCAATCTTGAAACTTGTCAAAGCAATGAAATTATCCAGAAAATGTTTAATTGGTCTGCCCAAGACATGGAACATTGAATATTGCCTTTGTCTTCTCCCAAAAGGCAGACAAGCTAGTACTATGGATTTTGCAGATCTGGAGAGTAGAGTGCAGGAAGGGCATGTTTTCATGTTTTTAACTGATAAACAGAACTGGAAAGACTCAACTCCTGTAAAGGCATTTTAGAATTTACAGATAAAACCTGTTTTTTTATATATGTTACATTTGACACTGTTTACATGCACCCCACCGTGCCTAAATAAAATTAGGCAACTGCATTGCTGGCATCCACTTCTAATACACAGAAGTTACATGGAACTTAGTTATTTGGATAGACATATTCTGGGAGAAGATCAAATAAATGTGTTTTTTTTCTTCTGTATTATATACCTTCCAATTCAACTACAACATTTCCAGGAAAAAAACCCAAACATTATCAGCTTTGAAGCACTCCTGCTGAGGCTGGTTTGCTAGCATGCTGTGGGCATACACTTCATCTGTGCATCTTTTTTTAAAAAGGAGGCAGAAATGGATACTGCCATGCTGCAAAGCACATTGTGTTTTGGAAGCTGTGCAGGGATGAGCCAGCTCAAATGACATCAGTCTACACTTTATGAAGGGACAGATTTGCAACTCTCCGCTGTGCCAGTCCTTTTCCAAGTGGAAGATAGGACATTATGTAATGTGTGAAGATCATTACACATTAATCATCACATGAAGAATATGTTATTTTCCTTTCCAGAGGGTAAAAAAGAATAGATGTGGCATATGGAACAAGAAAGTTCAGTATATTCCTTTAAAAACCACAAATGTGCTTAAATGCTTTGGAGAAGCTTGTTTTCAAATGAACCTGAGCTTATAGGAACTCAGACTTGGTAGACTCAGTGATTAGATGCATGCAAACACTGCCTAGTGCCTACAGAGAGCTGAAGGAGCGACTCTATGAGGAAAAGACCTTCTTCACAAGATGATTGGTGTTCTGCTTGGGCTATCACTACAGTGCAGAGCATTTATACTTCCGTTCAACCACTTGTTCAAGCTGTTGCTCAGGTTCTTTATTATCACTGGCTAGAAGGCAAATTCAAAGGAGAAAAGGGAAAAATACCTTTATGTAAGAGAGAAAATACAGTGTTTTAAAAGTTTTTTAGGTAGAATGACATTTCAGTATTTACTTACTAAACGACAAGAATATCCATGTGCAGAATGAGTTGGGAAAGTAAGTCAGTCAAAATTTGGCCTATTTTGTTAGACAGAGATTGATATATTTGTAAAATATACTCAAAAAATCACCTGTGTTTCTTCTCATTCCACTCACTATGGATTTTATTCCTAAGAAGCATATAATAACGCTGTCTCAACACGCTATTTCTTTTATCTTTCTAAAGAAAGAATAGTGCCAACAGTCAGCTGTGATTCCCCATGCCCTGCCCTTGAGATTCAATGACAGAAAAACACTAGCCAGTTGCATTAAAAGGCATCTTTTAGAGGAGTCTTATATTTCTATGTCACAGCATCTTGCTGCCAAGGTTTTAACCCACATACTGGCTCACAGCCCATCCAGAGCCCGAGCAGCCACAGTAAGGTTTGCAAACCAGCTCTTCGCATCTTGCAGCAGGGAACAGATTCAAAACCAGCTAGACTACATTCAGTGTTGTAAGAGTAAAATGCAAAGATTTGCTTGATTCGTGGAAATTAATACAATCCTAGAAATCATACTTAAGTTTCTCAGGAACAATTTTGGTTTTGTTTCCAATTAGCTCAATGCTAATTTAGGACACAAACTCTCCCTCTGTATCACATGTATTCACACCATCAAAGCACTTGCAAGTAATGCAAGTCCCAAGCTGGTGAATTTAAATGGGACTTTAACAGCCCCTAGAACTGCTCATCTTCTACAGGCCTGTCAGTTCCACTCCACTGAGGAGTTAATCTTAAATTAATCTGTCTTCTTGCTGAATGCTGACTGCCTTCCTCAACATATACATCTCATTTACTCAAGCAGAGAAACAGCTCAGTCACTAAAGATATATCATTCCATGTCTGAACTATAGAGGGATAAATTACCAGTCCCTGGATATCTAAGGTGTCTTGGCCAGCTGACTGCTGAGCTTGCACAGGCTGGCTGTCCTTTTGCAGTATGTCCCACAGCACCATCACTTCCAAACCCACTACCATTACCAGGTCTGGTTTACAGTATTTTCTCTTCAGATAGCTGTAGGGGTGAGGCTATCTAGTGGCAAAGGATGCAATCAGGTTCAGTCAGTAAAGACTGGCATCCCCACCGTACCACCTTACCTTACCAAGGAGCAGGCTTGGCCACCTTTCTTACCTGCCTGAGCTGCTCACTTGTTCCTGCTTTCTGGTTTTGGAAAGCATATGCCCACAGTGACAGAACGGTCTCTTGAAACTCGCAGTAAACTTTTCTTCTTAAATAAGAGCTAGTTACAGTCCTCTTGAATTTTATAAACCGTCTGTCCTGCCCTCTCTCTTTTGGTCAAATTAGTCTTCACTATTTTCTAGAAAACTTCAAAAGCAGGACACCTTGCTAGGAGATGGAAGACCTCTCCCAGTGTAAATGTAGCCTTGATCTCTCTGCCTCACTTCCCTGGAGAGTGCATAACCACCAGGATATTATGGAAATATAAGACACCAGTACTTGGGCTCAGAAGACAAGCTAAGAGCTTCTGTCATTCACAAAGACCAACTGTACTCCCAGAAGTGCATTGCACATGCTGGATCCCAAGGCAAGCAGGTCTCTTCTTGCAGACCTTAAGAGCAGTTAGTCCCTAGAAAGAAGCAGGATTTCATACACACAATGGGCATTGTTTGTTTTTGTTTTTAATTTTCAGGCCGCTCCCAGATTCACAACTGAGTGTTTGGGATTGTAAACTAAGTGATAATAGTAAGAAACACACACAAGTCTTTAATTCCACTTATGAATTACAAAACTACAAATTTGTAATGAAAACACTGAGTTTCTAAGTGCTCAAGTCATTCACCATATTTTTAACCTTAAAAGAATTTGGGAGGAAGAGTTTGTTAAACACTAACCAGTGTTGACAGCAGATGCCCACTTGCTTCAAAGACTAAACGCATTTTTTCAGCCTGTGTATCACATGCTTGTCAATCATGTGGAGGTTTCTCATAGTTTGGTGCATTTGGGCACATTGTTTGGTTCTAAATGAGCCCACAAACCCATTGACACTACCATGAACCAGGGCCTTTCAAAGACTTGTTATTTAACTGGACTTTATTGCACAACTCACAGTGGACAATTTTCCACTTTTCCATTAATGGTAAACCATAACCTCACAACTTCTTGTGCCCCAAATGAATCTCCATTTCTGCTTGGTTATACTAAAAGCAGCAGATTTTCCACCCTGCATAATGTAGGCATCCCTTCACATGATTTAGCTAAGCTGTTTCTAAGCATCTGTCCAGTGTAATCTGTTTGTAAAAAAAGTATAAAGCATATATCACTTTTTACCAACTCCTGGAGGAGAAAAGTAATAAAAGACAGCACATTCAACCTCCTCCTCTCATATGAATGCAGTAAGAAGGGAAAAAGCAGCAACTTACTTTATTACTCCCAATAGTTTTGCTGAAGTAAGGAGACTGAAAGCTGTGGGAGAAAACTTTCTGTGTCATTATATAGCCTCTCCACAGGAAGCACAGGCTCATCAATATATTGTTTCTCACCTTCAGCTTTAAATATGAGTGATTTCGCATATACCAGCTCATACAATTTCTTTTAGATCTGTAATGCACTCACTATGGGCAAACTGAATCTTGCTTCTCTTTTTATTTTTTGTGGTTTGTTTGGGGTTTTTTTCCCCTACATGCGCATGTGACCTCACTCCTCATGGTGTGCCTTCCTCCCTCCTCCCTGCAGGGTACAAAACCCCAGACTGACTATTCCCTCTGATGTCCTTAGACTCCAAATCAAGCCTCTCCCCATACACCCAAAGTTATCTTTCCCATACCTTGAATGACAGGTTTTAATAGAGTGTTTACCATCCAGAGCCCTGACAGGTCTATCCCATCAGGAACAGGTCTATACAGGGAATTCCTCCTTTTATAGCTTTACTCAGGTTTTATTCTGCCTCCAGTCCAATTGTTCAGCACCTTTCCACCTTATTCTGATCATCTCCCTTTTCCACAGCTGCCTGGTCTCTTCAGATCAGCCTGTGACCTCCCAGGAAGAGGCATGTTTTCAGACCCCATGTTGCACCACTTTTGTTTAGCCCAGCTTCAGGGAGAAGGAGCAGAGCAGGGAGGAAAAGGTGATGTTGCATGCAGACACTGTCTCATAGCCTCGGCCATAGGATTTGGCCCCACTTGCCTGCTACCTCTTCCCAATCTTAGCGTCTGAAATCAGATGTTGTCCTCTCCAGTGACCTGCCAGAGGAAGATAAAACAGCAGAGTGGAGAGTAAGACTGCATAGAGTTCAGCAGTCAGAAAATCACTTCTCTGAAAAGCAATGTGACAAGCCTGAACTCTATTTTGCTATCATATATTTTCTCAGTATCATGGAAGGAATCTTACTTCTTGTTTGAAAATTTTAAAATTAAGATAAAATTAAAGAAATTTGTTATATTATAAGTGCATAGAAACAGCACTGAGCTTACTTCACACTGTTCAAGGCTGTGGATGAAGAACTAGCATGTTTTAATTTACAGAACAATCTACATGCATATTATGATCTGTTACTTAGTGTTCCATGAATACATGTGACATAAATCACTAAGAAAATCACTTAGTCAAGGCAGTAACAAAATAGCAAAGTGGATTGCAGGCACACAGGGAAGGAATGAAATGACTGTGCGTGTTGAGTCCAGTGGGATGCCTAGATTCCAGGAAAAAAGCAGAAGGTAATTTACTGATGATATCTAATATACAGCAGCACTATAAAACTGCTAGTCATGGAGTGGGCTCCTCTTGATTCTTTTAGAAAATTCAGATATTACAAAATCCAAAAAAAGAATTCCAATATTATTCTACTGCAAGATATATCATATAGCCAATAAATTGGTACCTTTAAACCTCACAAAGTGATCTAGAAGCCATACATTTTGCATTATTGTTAATAGGAGTACTTGCTGGTGCTCTGAAGATAGCTGATTAGCCACAGCACAATTTCCTTTAGTTTTCAGCTATTAAACAACACTTAAAAAGTTAAACTCATATTAAATATTTATCTGATATTTACTGTTCCATGTAAGCAATTGCTGTAAATGCCACAGGAATAATACTCTGTTGCCAGAAAGAAGATAATTGTCTATGCAATGACAAATAGGCTGGGAAGTAAGCCCGTGAGGCAACATCTTGGTTGAAACATGAATTTGTGAACCCTTTGGCCAGGATTGTTGAACATGACTGAGAATTTCACATTTTGCAGATGCCTGACAGCAGCAACCTAAAGAGGCATACTTTTTGTAGGGTGATCTATTGACTATTTCTGCACATCATTCCATCCAGAACATATCCCCACAGACATCCTCCAACTCTTGCTCTTCTGGTTCCTGATTTAGAATTACAATCAGGATGCTTAGAGCACCTTTGACGTCAAGCTACTTCTAGCACAGGGGGGTGTCTGACTGGAGGTGGTAACCCCTCTGAAACATCCAGCTGTGGAAAACTGAATTGAAATCAACTGCAACAGACTCCTGAATTTCTGGAAACACATAGTGCTACATTTTCATAAATGTATGTGCCTCAAACAACATCAGGTGGAGGAGATCATCTCCCCAACTTTTTACTGCAACTCTGAAGGTTGCTCTGGCTTTAGTGTTACTGGGTTAGTTCTCCTCCACAGGAAAAATCTTTTCTGTCCTAATTTGAAATCCTTTAAACTGAAACATTCTAGGTGGTCAATACCATTATCTATTGAAGTTATTCAGGTAGTCTGGCTGCCTTACAATAGTAACTTCTGTTTACATGTTTTGAAAATGTTCTAAACTTCAATTGGGCATACAAGTAACCTCATTTTTTCTCAAACTAGCACCCACTAACACACTGCCTGCTCTGAAATTCCCTGTCACTGCTAGGAAAGTCAGCACTGGGTCAGTGTCAGACATCTGCATTTTAAGATCAGTAACTACTATTTGTGGGGAAAAGGAAGGTTTGCCAGAAAGGATGAAGTTCAAGAACACAACATCCCCCATTAGCATAGTTCAGTTCTAACCAAAACAACTTTTTTATGTCCTTATTTGAAATTAATCCCTCCCCCCAATCAAATCCAGATGTCCTGTGTTTATTTATTTATTTACATTTTTTAGAAGTGGAAGGTGGTGTAGGAATGGTGTGAAACAGTTTGAAGCTCTGAGAAGAAGCTTTGATCTCAGAAGCACTGTTAAAACTGTTGTAAAACATCATTTTTTCTCAACCAAAATGCTATGAACTGTATACCCAAGCTAACTAAAAAAAAAAAGAACAAAAATTAAGTCCTTTTAAACAATTTCTATGTATTTCAACCCTATAATGGGATTCTAACCAAATGCATCTGCTTTCTCCTTTACTTATTGAAAATGCAATCAGCAATGAAGTTAATTTGTGTCTGACCAAAGCTCTTACACTAACTGATTACTTACAGGTGTCGAATCTCCAAGTGAAATTTTTGCCACCTGTTTTCAATTTCAGGATTGGCAGTTTTGTGTTTCCACAGCTTACTGACCTGGTGTGGGTCTATGCCATCTGCTGTTGTGTTCTCCATGCTCACCAGTTTCCACAAAATATCAACAACACCATAATAGTTTTATCAGGAAGTTTTCTCCTTTATACAAGGAGGCATCCTAAATATTATAATGTGGAAGTATCAAAACTGTCTTCCACATCAAAAAGAAGCTGCAGATGAAACAATGAGTACTTTTCACTAATAAATGGTTTCATTCAAGGTGTGAATATAAATTATTTGCATGTCAAATTAACTATGTCAAGATGTTACCATGTATTTTCCAGGCCAAGTTTCACTGCATTTTCTTTCGGATATCCACTATCAAGCATAAACATTTTCGGAAGTTCTTTAAGAGAGCCCATTTTATTCATGGAAACAGTGCTGTAAACATTAAATCTATGTACTAGAAAATACAACACTTTATTTGATTAAAATTAATTTAATTTGATTTTAAAAGGGCACTAATAAACAATTGGGAAATAAACAGGGATTTTTGGTGATAAGAAATGATCAGTAATATAGAATAGCTCTTTGTTCTCCCACTAGTCTGCAAAGGTTACATTGCTAAGTAGTTTTGCAAAACATTTTTTTCTATTTTATAATGAGATTTATTCTACAAAATGCATCACCAACATTGTTTTAGCCATGACTTATCTATAAGCTAATTCCAAAATATATTCTCATTATAATGATTACTAGATGGTACTTTTAAGAGAAACCAGCCATGGAAAAGGAGCAGTTATCCTATCTGTAAGTTGCAGCACAAACCTCTAGGGGATGCTGTGTATATTAAATTTACACTACATTTTTTCTTTTGAATTCTTTCCATTATAGAAGGCCCAGCTGATACTAACTCAGATGGCTTGTGGTTGGTTGATGATATAATTTTTCGCTTGTATGACCATAGTGGGTAAGTTCCTTTGCTGTTGACAAGGTCCAGGGTGGTAGGTGCACTGCAAATAAAAAGACTGTCCCATCCTTTCCACTGCTGCATAAAGAGTAAAGGATGTGCTAAGTTAGGCTGTGCTCTGAGGTAATGTGAGCACCTTCCCTCTCCTCAGGTAGCCCATGACCAGAGGAAGCTGCAGGGCTTTGGAAGAGCAGGAGGAGGTCGGAGATGGGTGTTCTTTCCACAGCAGTGGAGTGGGCTATCAGAGGTGGAAAGACAGAACCTCAGACATGAATGGCAGAGTGGGCTAGAGTCACAGACCGTGGACACAGCTTGCTGGGGTGGGAGAGAAGAATGACATTTTGCTAAGACACTAAAATTCTTGAAATGATTGTTTCCCTACTTCGACACCAACCACAGAGATTTCAATGCAGTCTTCTCCCCACTACAGGAAATGACGGGTTCCCCAGTCCTTCCCCTCGTTCATGAGGCATTTGAAACCACTGTCTTCAAAAGAAGCTTCTGAGCATTCCCCTGGGGTCCAGTATTGGTAGAGACAAGAGACAGCACAAGATCAAAAGGCGCTTTCCAGACAGCCACAGCTCTTCCAAGCCTGTCAGACTGCAGTTACATCTCCTGTGCTAATGGTGACAGACACAGAACCCTTTATTCCTCATAACCATTTGATTAACCTTCTGCCATACCGTTTACTATTGCTCAGTCTCCAGAAGAGTGAGGGAGACTTTGGCATCTGTTTGGAGCCACTAGAGTTTTTATGTCTTTTGCTTAAAGAGCTCTGCCAGGCAAAAATTAGACAGGATTGTGGCCCACTCACTGCAGTGTCCTCTGACCTCAGTTAACACTGACATAATACTAGAAGAATGCTGTTGACTGGAGCACAGCTATTGCCATTGTACAGGAGTGCATCTGAGGTCAGAATCTGACTCAAACTGCTTGCCAAAGACTGCAAAATATTATGAAAGAATGGCTAACAGAAGCTACCCACACCCACTGAGCTGTGGATGTTCAGCTGAGGAGCAGATGTTTTAAGGGTCAGTACTTCTGTAATAAGTAAACACATTTATTGTAATGTAGAACACTGAGCTAATAATATAAATACCAAGTAGGACACTTGAAATACTGTGCAAACAACAACATACATCTGAAAAATAACTACAACAAATGCTTGTTTTTCACTAGAAAGATCACAGGATCAGCAGCTGTTTACTGCTTCAGCACAGCCATTACGAGGTAAGCTTAGCCAATGTTTCCAATAAAGCCTGCTCCCATCCATCTCATTTCTAATAATCTGTGACATTTTTTCCTGGGTCTAATATTCAGAGAGTTTGCTGTCCAAAACTCTAGTTGAGTTACTCTCAGAGCAAGGCCAAAAGACCACGTGCTCTCCTTTTTAGATGCAGTTAGCTAAAACTAATTCTCTTCGTTCTTTGCAAAGACCCCCTGCTTCCTACTCAGCAGTGTAATTGTAGAACACAAATAAGGGAGTTTCTGAAGACTAAACATGTTAATTAGAAACAAAAGAAACTCCACATACACACACACACACAAAAAAAAAAAAAAAAGAAAAAAAAGGAAAAAAAGAAAAAACCCTGCCAGAACAAAAGAAATCTTTGCATTTACTTTTGTTTCTGGAATTTGGCTAAATAATGTAAACTGATATGATTGCCAAGCTTTCAGCTAAGACACCCACACGAATTTAAGAACAGATCCAATATTTGCACTTCTGCTGACTTTGGTGGGCTCCGGGCCAGTGCTCAATAAGGCAAATAAAGTATCACTTTTGCCAGGGCTCCTGCTTATCTGCATCCCTATGCAAGTTCTCCATAAGCTCTGACACTTTCAGAGGGGAGCCACAGGGCCTCTCTTGCGCCATCAGCAGAAGCCTGAGCAGTGATTCCAGAATGCCAAATTGGGGTGAGGAGAGGCTGTTGGTCACAGGGGCTGCCTGTGCCCACATCTGCCCCTGTCCTGGTGGTGCCTTGCTCCAACTGCCCCACCCACCCACTTCAGGACTTTCCATCTGGGGTATTGGGTGTGCTGGAGGGTTAGAAATGGGTACAGAGCCCAGCATCACAGACAAGAAGGGAGACTCTTGTATTCACTGCACTAGCCTCTCAGACCTCTTCAAAACTGCAAAAATACATAAATGTACCCAAATGTGGGAGCAATATTCTCACCAGACCAGTCTAAATATTCCATCTTGTATTCCATCTAGGTGCCAACTATTTGGGTTTGATTTTTCATTTTATTCAACACATTAAAAGAAAAGCATCATCCACTCTCTCTCTTTTTTCTTTTTTTCAGGAGATAAAAAGGTCAAAAATCAGAGTGGAAATGCAGATATACATGCATGTTTTTGCTAGCATATCTGAAGTTTTGCAGACATGTCTCCTCCTTCCTTTCCTTGGCTAGACGATAATTTGACATGTCCTTTATTGTTCAAAATTTTAAAACAAAAGCCATGCACACTCTTCCTCAGAACTCTCTTTCACAAGTTAGGACTTCCATGCTAAGGAGTGAAGCTACTACAGAAGCAAGCAAACTAAGCATCCCACTCAAACTAGCAAATCACTCCTCCTAATCCATTCCAGTGTGCCTAAATCCCTCTTTTGACCTGCAGTTTTGCATGTACCAGCCCAGGTACACCTGGGGCGAACAAAACTAGTTGGCTGACTCCATTAAACAGGCAAAATTTTGGACCAGCTCAGGAAGAACCTGCATGTAGTGCATCATCTAGAATTGTAGTGGCTTATTTTCTTCTTTGAACATAGTTTGTGCCTATTTATTTATTTATTTTTAAATCAAGAACACACTCTTCTGCTTGGATGAAAACTATTTCCTTCTTTAGCTTCTCTAGTCTATAAAGGTGCATGTGTTTCTGAAAATTGGAGGATCTTCCTCTGTCCCTGAAGTAAGAAATGTGAATACAAATGCTGATAGAGTTAAACAGCGTCAAGATCAGAAAACTCAGGAGCTGAACTGAGCAACCAAATTTAAAAAGTGAATTGGGCAATGTCAGACACCAGGATGAAAGAATAATTTTCTGTCAGAGTATCAGCTAGCACCCTCTGGTAAATGGCATGCAGGGGGGGAAGAGCTCAGGTAAATGTCTCATCACTAGCTCTATATCTGAATTTTAAATCAGTTCTAAGTTATAAAACTGCTTGCAGAGTTTCACATTACTGACTTCTCCAAAGAATTACTCCTGATGTCGTCTATGTCTTTAATGTGGTTTTATCTAGAGTTCTCCCTTTTATCTACTGCTTGGATAAGTTTTCTCAAATAGAGTTCAGAAAGCTTTACTTTTAATGTAGATATTAGAAATGTTGGGGTTTTTTGGGTTCAGGCTGTTAGGATGTACACAGTTATGCACTTACACCTTGCAGCTCTGGGTTAGAAAAACACAGATAAATGAAAAGGGATGTAACAGATACATGGATGACTTGCTTATTTTCATTGGCTGAGTAGTGCCACATGGAAAAAATAAAAAGGGTTTTTAAAAACAATTAAGATTTAAAACACAGCTGGACAGTTATAGACATGTAGTTTAAAAGCATAAATTATGTGTGAGCTCTAATGCTTGTTATCAGAATGTGAAAAGGTGACCAAATGGAAAAGAGTATAGTCCAGTCTACCACGAAAGACTGAATTAATGAATACAGTCACTAATTTCAGTTGCACTTCCCTAATTTAGAGATTTATTTATTTATTTGTGCTGCAGAGTCCTATAGGACAAGGCCAATGACTCTGACAGAGGCTTTCACAACACAGCTGTGTACATGCTCTGCTTTAAAATAAAGGAAAAGTACAAAGAGCTGGAAAGCTAATTCCTTTCATGTACCAACCTTCCACACAAAAATTATAAAATGTAATAACCTCATAATATTCCTTTAAACAGTAGATTTCAACAAATAAATCACTTGAAAAAATATACATAAACCGAGTATCCAACTTCAGCTTCTTAAGGTGACCTGGATATAAGGATGCAGTGATGTACAGATATGCTCTGAAAGGAAAACTTGTGACTGGAAAGAAAAACAAATAAAGAACTTAAGTGTTAGGTTTCATTCAATATAAGGAAGTTACAAACATATTGGAGTTATATGTTAGGGCAACATAAACACTGATTTTGGTAAATATCTTCATTATATTTAACTGTGTTTCACGTATATTTTCTTCCTTTTCAAAGGCTTGCCTTTTTAAAACATATTGAGAATATGGACTCTCATCATCATTCATGTCTGTTAGCTGAAATTTTATCAAGTAACATTTTGCCCATTTTAAAATATTTTCTCCCACTTTTGGTAAAGCAATTAATCTAGATTAGTGTAAATTGACTGCCTGTTAAATTAGTTCAAGAATGCAAGGGAAAATCCTTCAAGTTAATATCTAGTTGCTCAGCTGTGCTCTGGAAAAGGTTGCAAACAATATTCTCCAAGATGCAAAACCTCTTCAGCAAGCTAAGCAAGTTTTACCAGTAATTATGTTATTAATCTTCAGTGTGACTTCAGTGATTTTGTGATTTCTACAAGTGTCAAAAAGTATAATTATACATTATACATTAGCCTCTTTAATGTTGTAAAATACTGACGTGGAAACAAAGATCTTGTTCAGCAGAAGGGAAACAGTCCATGCAGGGTGTCAACATATTATTTACTCTCTGGATTTCCAGAGGTAGAAGAGAGGATTTAACATGACAACTATTATCACATTACTAAAACTCATGTGTGTTCACATGCAGTCAGTCCATTAGGAGTAATAGACCAAAAAAAACCAGGCCAATTAAAATATTTATATTTTAAAATCAAAGTCAGCAAAACTTCATGAAATCCATCAAGCACTTTGCTACCATTACCCATTCTCAAGGAAATTGTTCTTCTAATAGATGGCTGTATATAATCCTAAAATTACTCTAAATCCATTTTCTATCTGTTCTCAGTCATTTACTCTGCAGAGACAGACAGGTTACTATCTATTTTCCTTGTCTAATATTTGTGTGGAAAACAGTCTCCTGCTTTGGACTATTGCTTCTTGCCCTAATGTACGTGTTAGAAGGCATTTATTGACCTGAAGAATAAGGGTGTGAATATGAAGAATGAAGGATAGTAAAAGTATCCCAACTCAAGATATTGCCATTTCCTTTCCCTCAACGTGGATTTGACCCACCAACAGCCTATGTACGAGTGTACTGTAAGGCAGGTGAGGATTCTTGGACATGCACTGAGACTAATGGCACCTACAATGAATATTAAATAATTCTCACGTTAGTTAGAGAAAAAAAAAAATATTTTAGATAATATAAGAGAAGTATTTTATCTACACCCTGTCATTTTCTAGCTTTCATAATAAGCTTGTACTTCAGCACTAGAAAATGCAGATAGGCAAAGCATCAAGGGCGTAACTTTTACCTTCCCATGTCACATCCACCAGTCTGAATAATAAAAACACATAGCAAGTCTCTGGAAATTCATCAGCTCTGCATGTGCTCACATGTGCTGCATTCCACACAGCTACAGCAAGGAGACAACACATGTCAAAAAACTGAGCCAAACTTGCTCAAGGGATTTTTTCCAACTGATTGGATAAATCCCTCCCAAAATAATCAACACTTCTGCAAAAGGAAATGCAACCTGAATACAAAGTTCTCACAAATATGTGGCAACTTCCTTAGCCCTTCAGTGGTCACGTAAGATATTTTCCAGGGTTTAGAACCCGGACTTTATTTTTTCAAAATATAAGTGCTGAATTTTTCTTCCCTGTTTTACCTGGACGCAGCATTTTGTGGGGTGTTATCAAACTAAGTCACCCTGAAGTTCAGTTCTATAGGTAAGCTGGCAGTGCTGTCAAGGGTTATTCACAGAGCTCTGCAAAGCGCTGTAAACCCTAATTTCTAAATGCAACTCACTGAAGGGTGAATATACACTGTGAGAGCCAATAGAGTGAGTTGTTAACAAACTACTTACCAGTGATGGTTTAATAGCACCAGTATTTTCTAATGCATCTTAGTTCCTCTGATTGCTGCAATAATGGTGTCTTTATGCACTAGATTCTGAATCAAGTAAATCCCTGGTGTGATTTGGATGCCAGGCAATATATTACAGACATTTCCCTATCTCTTCAAAATATCTCTAGAAGGACAGATTAGGTAAATTTCTTACTCTGAAAGAAACTGCACTATGTTCCTAAAACAAGAACCCAGCCTTGCAAGTAAATTGCTGCCTCTTTCACTCATGCCCAAAGGATATGTTAAGAACATGGAAAGGCCTCAGCTGAGCTGCACTGCCAGCATAAATTGCCTTTTCATGAAGAAATATCAAAGAAGAAACTAGGGACCAATGGTGTGAGTGGTTCACAGAAAATTTCTTGTCAGGAAAAGTGCTTCAAAGAAAGTCAGTGGCATTATACCAGCTGGGGTAGAAGGGGGAACCTGTCACACTGCCTTACACATCACCTCAATCAATGCATTGCATTCTCCATGGACACACTGACCAGTGATATCAAACCCTTCTAGTTGCAAATATCTGGAGATCTTCACATTAATAACGCCCTGTAAGAAGTTTTCTCAGGATGGTAATCACTCTAAAATTTAAAATGGAAAATATATAAATGTCTCTTGGTATTTATAAGATCAGGAAACCTGTCTGTTAAGTCCTGTTACCCTGTTTGTTGTATGATAATTTTAATGCATTTCTAAAGAGAAGCAATATTTTTCTAGATTCACCTAGAAAATGTTATCAAAATGACACAATCTTACAACACTATTGTTAATGTTTTATTTTTCACATGATTTTCTTGCTTCCATTTCTGTACCTTAGAAAGCAATTTTTCCTATCATCTACCCAAAAGAGAGTCTAACTTGACCATAGCCATTTTCTCCTCTGGAGCGGAGACAGTATTATTGCTCAACCTGAAGACATCTTTTAAGAAATAAACTTTGAAGCAATCTATTTTAGCTTTTTGCTTTAAAAGGAAGTGCATGAAATATAGCAAGTAATTCAAGAAATTAAAAGAAAATAATTATACTAATTCAAAAGTAATGGAGCCCTTTGGAAACAAATATAGTCTATTGCCAACTGCAAGAGTCTCTAATATTGGCTTATTAAATAGAAACTTAGAGCAATTTCTGGATCAGACAGAAATAATAATCTAGTGTAGACACAGAAATTTTGCACATTTACTAAAACCATCTCTAAGAATAATTCCAACAGTGTAATCCAGAAATTCTACAAGCTGTGAGATCATATTTTTAATGTGCCACTTCACTGGAGATTAGAAGACCTTTTGCTGCCTTTGTGCCTGCCTGGCTCCTGCCCCCCATCCTGCCCCCAGCTGTGATCCAAACAGGCCGAGGTACAAGTGCAATCAGGGCTTTATGTCAGTATTCACTTCTGCATGCAGGCACAGGAGGGATTTGTTCTATGCATGACTATTCAGACACGTACAAGAGGCAGCATATTTTCCCTTCCCTCTGGTATCAGCTGTTGGTCATTACCAGAAGCAATACAGACATCAGGCACTAAGACCACTGAGGCAGTTTTATGTTTAGAATACTCTTGGCCCTAAAGATCCTGTGTCCAGCTGCTGGAAGAGATGAGGGGTGTGGGTTGCACAGACATCTGTAATGCTGGTATGCTGCAGCATTTTATTTTAACATCCTGTTTATCCTGACCTTAATTTTAGCTCATTGCTGGGTAATGATGCAAGAGATTATCTGATGAAGCAGGAACTTGGAACATGAAACCAAATTTCCAGGCAAATCAGGTTTTCCATTTTCTCCTTGCAGCTCAAGAGCCCCTTCTGCTCAATCCTGGCAATTGTGCACCACCAGATGAAGAACATGGCATAGACAGATGACTTACTACTGCAGCTTTTACTCCAGGATCCCCCAACAAGTTCCCATTTTCTACTGCCAACACAACCACAAATTATAGAGGACCTTGACTTCTTCAGGCTATATATCAAAGTACCTAATATTGCATCTTTAAGGTATATGTTTTTCTTTAGCATAAATCATATAGTACATTTTTACTGACTAAAAAGCTGAGCAGAAAGAGGAGCAGAGCTGGAGAAAGTGATGGAATTCATGACTGCAGCGGTAAAACTCAGTTTCCTTTTGAGCAAGTCAGAGAGAAGACATCTCTCTCTTGCTTCCTCTCTTCTCAACCAGCAAAATAACATATTAATATATTAGCACAAAGCAAATATTGCTTCTTTTTTTATAAAAATAAAGGTGGTTTGACGAGTTGAAGGACTTTGCAAATAAAAACCACCAGAGGCTACAACACAAACCATGCTTAGAACAGAAAAGAAAGGTATTAACAGACTCCCTGAGCTGGAGTGGGTGAGAGGAGCCTCGCTGCCATTGGCATTGTAAAGGTCTGCAGGGAGCTGTTGGGATGCACCAGCCTGCAGTGGGACACAGCACTCCAGATGCTTCTCCTGGTCCAGACCCAGCCTGTTAGGTCGGCTCCCCTTGCTGCCAGCAATCCTTGCAGCCCTGGGACAGTTGTGGTTCAGGGACTGAGAGCTGGGACAATTCCCCCAGCTCTGTTGTGACACGGTCTGTACTAAGAGCAAAGCCAGCACCAGCTCACATACTGTAGTGTCACACTACAGGCTTTATGTTCTTTGAGCTGCCTATTATTTTGACTATTAATATAGAATTTTTCTGCTCAGCATCTCAGTTTGAGAGAAAATAAAGAAATTTAAAAGGTAAGGGTTTAATAAAGTCTCAAAAAAAGAACATGTAAAACTCCTTGTCTCAAATTCCCAAATGAAAAGTCATACAGCACACCAGGGCTGTGCTCCATATCCATGGTCACATGCTCAATACATGCTTTTCCACACTAAAGATACAGGTATGCAGCTCGTTTTCAAATCTTCTGGACCATGCCCAAGTAAACAAAGGTGCACTTTCTGGTTATTTAAGTGTTTTATTTTCCTACTTTTCCCTTTTATCATCTCAGCATGCTGTGATCCCAGAAATGACAGTAACTGCTGGGGTCCAACCGGCTTTTTGGCTTCCACACACCAAGTCTATGACTGCCATCAAACTGTAAGTTGCACACATGTGATTACAACTTTTCAGAGAGCAACTCACAGTATTTGTAGAAAGCAGAAGATAATAGGCAGGGTTACCCAAAATAGCAGTCAATATAGTTATTCACTTTACTGGTGGGAAGACAGGCTGCAAGACAGAAATCTGGAGCATTGCACACTGAAGGAAATGGCTTGCCTGCACTGGTGTGTTAAACTCACATCTGCTAGGGTATAGAAAGAATGGAGTATTTCTCGCATTTTATATTAGGAAGTAATTAAATCAAAGGCGTGCAGTCAAATGCAGCTCTGAGAACCATGTGACATATTCCCTTAGCCACCTCACTGGTTCACAGGAGAGAATACAATGCCCATTTGAACAAAACACCCCTTATACAGCTTTTTATACAGGAATTTCATACCTATGCTGGTCTAACCTAGGCACTAATTTGCCAGATTAACTCTGCTGTGAACAGCTGCTGCTGCTTAAAAATATTCTAAGTGCATCTGACTGAAACCAAAGGGACACAGTATGATTTTGTCTTTCATCTCAATAGAAGTAGACCATTCTTCAGGAGAAATTCTCCTTCTAAATCAGGCTCTGATGAAAGACCAATGCCAAAAGCAGGCTCCAGTACTGGCCATATAAATTTCTCTCCAAATACCATTATTTCTGCCAAGTGTAATGAAACAGAAGACAAATGCTGCAGCATGTACTTCCCAGCACATAAGGGAAAGAATTTGGAAGCACATGTGTAACTGCACCGTGCAGTGACATCTGTCTTAACACTTATCTGTTGTCAATTATGTAACAAAATAAAACAAAGATAAAATAACATCTGGGACTGCTACAGCAAGAATCCAGCTTTTAGGAAGTATTAAGGACTTTGTTTTACTTTCTATGGGGTCAGTAATAATTTTGTTATTGATGTTAGTAGACACCCAGCTGAGGACAAAAGCTTATTTTAAGCCTCAAAATAGTTGCTGACTGAAGTGGAAGAAAGATGAATTATTTGAATAAGTATTTATTGTAATGGTAGGGCATTTTCTTGGGATTATTAACCAGTGAATAGCAGGCATAAAGGGAATAAGATAACAGCACTTACAAAATTATTAAATACACAGATTATTTATTTTAGTGTCAAGTATTTCAGCTATATGATGTTGTTTTTCAAGATCAGAGCATATGAGGCTCTGCTGCATCTTCAGTTAGTCAGAACATCATCTGACTGGTACAGAGGACCCAGTAGCAATGACCTTACAGAATTTGAATGTTATAGTGAATATATCTATCCCCTTGGATTTTACAGGAATTCTTTAAATTTAAAAATAGATTCAAATCTGTGTGCAATCTACAGGGACAAATTGAGTATACAACTGCTGCTCCACTGACAATTTACTCTGAAGTGCCATACACTGATTTTGTTGAAGTTAATGAGAATTTTCAATTAATTTAATGAGAGCTGAATGTCTTCCATGTGTTGTTCTAAGCTAATGAAGCAAACACATTAACCACCTGACAATCCCAAGATATTATCTACTAAACGTCTTTGGAAGATGAGGATGGACAGACATTTTGGGAACTAATTTGTGAATACTTTGTACTGCTTTGGGAAAACCATGTAATTGCTCTTGTTTGAAAGATGTCATACTGAGTTGAATAGAGTAAGTTTTCTTGGTGTTGGTTGGTTGTTGGTTTTGTTAGGTTTCTTCCTTTATTTTTAAGAAAAAAGAATACTTTCACTTATTTCATGTTTTTATTTAGGCTTGTAATGCTGTTTAAACACCATCTGTAGAACAAGCAAAGTTTCAAGTATCAGTTTTGTTGGTTTTTTTTTAGTTGACTTAGCACATTGACAAGCCTTGCCCAAACGCAATTTTATCCAGAAGATTCACATAATTTCCCTTTAAAGGAAATGTGATAACCTGCCTGGTTTTACTTTATTTTACTTTTTAAAAACAGGAACCAAAAACTACAGTGTGAGAGGGAACCTCACATCTAGCAGATATTCATCTCTTCACAGTTTTAGTTTTTTTGATTATTTTGGATTATTTTCTCCAAATGCCAGTGAAGGGGGAATTTCCAGTTTGACAACATTAAAGTGCTCTTTATTTAAGGGAGAAGCAGCACAAAAACAGGTTGACCTATCGAAATATCTTGAATTAGAGATCACAGATTTAGAAGTGGAAGATAATTAGAGTGAGCTAAAAAAGGGTCACAACTGGTATCAGTTGCACTGTGAGTTTTGCCAAGCCCAGTTGAAACAACTGCAGTTATAAAGATCATACATCTAATATAAAACCAATTCATAGATCGTTAATGAAACACCATCACTGCAACTTATGCTATCACTGGCCAGATTTAGACAGAATTATTCATATTTTAGAAAGAGAGGTAGCATTTTTTGACACACTGCCCCTCAGCTGCTTTCATTCAGTGAGTATTATATATCCCTAGCGCTATCCAAATCGCTGGTTTAAGTACCGGCACTTACTCTCTCTCTCAGACCAACCTTGCAGGCTTCCAGAAGATATGCAGATGCCACTGCAGTTAGGCAAGCAGATGTCTTTGAGCTCAGGGTGAAGTCGCTGCCAGCTGTAGTAGAGTAGCTCCAAGCAGTTACTTGGAATATTACTGAAGAGCTAGAATCCTACATGAAGCCTTGTAGAGTATTAAATCTTTGTTGTTATAGTGTTATTGTAGTTGACTAGTACCTTGATTTTTCCTATGACTACATCAGGTTGTTTCAACCTGCCTTTTAGGAGATTAATTCTAAGGATTCCACATGACTGTGGAATACATGCCCCAAACATACAGAAATCAGGATTGACTGTTTCAGTTGTGATGGTCTGAAACAGTGGGCTCACAACCAGTTTGCTCTTCTGACATTTGTTTTTAAATGCTGTTACTATCCATTAGAAAGTGGTTGAGTTGGAGCAGAATTTAAGCAAACACCCAACTCTTAATGTACCATGTTTTCCTGTGCCACCTTCTAGAAGTCCCACGTCCTACCACTAATGCTGTCTAGGACACTGTTCTTTGTCTTGACAAGCAATCTGTTGGACTTAGCAACACATGATTTATTATTCCAGCTTTACAAAACTGAAACCCGCAGAAACATGAAACTACACACTCTCAAGAGATTACAGTCATTATCAACAGAAACATTGCATTTTCTCCACCATACAGGTTGCTGCAAACACCTTCCTTTAGACCACAGTTACATCAGCAGGCAATATCAAACTAAACTATATGTAAATATATAATTTAAAAACACCCAACCATTCAGAAGTTTATAAGCATTAATCCTTTCATGCTGCTGATTCTTTTTAAAATATCATGTCAGACTAATTTTATTCTTTGTCTTTAAGTATCTCAGTAAAAAAATTGCCTAGTTAGGTACACATTGAATGAGGCAGATCACTGACTCAATTTTCAGTGCTCAATTCCAACCAATCAAAATGAAAGGCTTACAAAAATGCATCTGAAAGTCCCAGTACACCTGCTCGCATCCTCTAACACATCCTTTGAAAACATGATCCTTAATGATTTCTGGAGTATCTGAAACGTTAGTACAGATACTGGTTTAAGAAATGCAGTCAAGACATTCTACATTCCTTTCTCCTTTACCTTGACAGAATACGGATCTCTATAAAAGAATACAGGATGAAAATCTGCTTAATCCCAGCACCTCACCCACACATGCTATGATAAAGTCCATTTTTTCAGCATGCCTTCCCAAATATTTTCATGTGCCTCCCTGTATGTGTATGCGTGACACAGCACTTTCTCCTGAACACTATGAGAAAGAAAGAGAGAATGAATAATTTTTATGATGCATTATAGTTATATTAATCAAGAGGTTTCTGAAAGGCACTTGGATACTGTAAAAAGAGGCATGGAATAGGAACAGAAGGGTGGCTTTAAAATGTACAACAGACTCACAGCATGAATATAAGAGTAAATATAAGTAAAGTAAATATAAGAATATAAGTAAAGTAAACCTGTGGTACTTTTGATAGATCAGCAAACTCTTATGGAAAACATCTCAAGCCTCATATATCCAGTTGAATGCATAATAAAAATTAAGATCACCCAAAGGTATAATTCTGTCTCTTTATCTTGTTCACTCATGTAGAAAACTTAATACCTCCATAATTCACAAGCTCCTTCCTATACTGATCATACTGGTAGTCAAACAGTAGCTTGGTCTCAATAACCTAGCAGAAAGCTATCCAAGAATGGATATCCAATTCACATATTTCTCCTAAACGCTGACTTAGATGTATTCATAAGTAGTATACATGAATTTGTTCTTATGTCACTATAATTCTAGAACTTAAATGGATCCTCTCCTCTATATTGTTTACTCACCAAATCATGCAGAGAAATCAACCAAGTCAGCCTCCATTTTAAAAGGCTAAACAAATTAAGGCCTCTTAGTCTTTTTTTGACATCTCTGTATTTAAGTTTTCTCCTCCTGCAGTGCCTATTCCAGTTTTAGTTAATCCCTCCAGAAGATGGAAAACCAAGCCTTACCTGTTCTCTGCAAAATGTAATGAGCTTTCATTCACCAGAATTGCCTCAGATAATGCATTTTATGGTCACAGCACCACTGGAGCACATTTATTTCTGTGACCCTGCTAAAATTTTCTTCATGAACTGTGACAGATTAAGTGAAGCCAAAACCTAATATATCCTACTGGGTTTCTGTTCCGAGCTTCCTGGATTATTTGGAAATGAAACTGGACTTTGTATCCCAGTGAGATGGCATTGCCAAGTTTTCAAGTCAGGTCAAATTAAAAAAAAAAGTCAAATAAATGAGGTAAAATACATAGTAGATTTTTCCAAGGAACCCGTATGTCAGGCTTGGAAAGCTCTGGTAGTTACTGACTTTTTGCTCAGAAGGGATAAGAAATACCACATCTTTGTTTAAATTCCACAACACACTCTAAGACAGTAAAAACTATCTTAAAAGTGCTCTGATGAAAGCTACCACTATTTCTCAGACTGTCCATTTCATTTGCTTGAGACTTTCCTAATTTTTCAGATATTCGAATAATCAATCATACATAACCTCAATTTCAGATGACAAGAAATTAAAAGCTTGAATATTACCTTGCAGACCTAGTCCTTTGAGCAATCCATCTGGCTAATTAGAATTAAATTTGCTTTTAATTTACCTGTACTGAAATGAGACAGGACATATCAGAATGTATTACAACCCTCAGTACTATCAGCCAGCATTGTTAAATCCCAAAAGAACTGAAGGCTTTAAGATGGGAGGATTATTCAAAGAGATTATACACTAAATTCCTACATGTTAAATAATTCATCAGAATTAATTCTACATATATCAACAGCTTTTCTCTCCTTTATACCAGTCCCAAAGATCAGTTTATAAGAATATGAGGTGATTCAGATATCCTTATGACATTTTTAAGATTTTTCTTTTTTTTTTTTTCCAAACACCACCTTCAGAATGGCTGTAAAAAGGGGACAATGTGTGTCAAAACAAACAAAAAATGTGGTAAGAGCTAATAGTCTACTTGAGCCAGTGAAAGGACCTCATGTTGGACAAATCTTGATTTCTTGGATGTCTGAAGTCCATCTTTTTTAAAAAAGGTCATAAATAATTTTTATTGCTGTCTTCTCCTCCAAGAAAACAAGCTATCAGCATAATTCACTTTACAAGAATAGTTTGATACACTTAAAAGAGCACAGCCCTACATTTCTCAGATGACTGGAACTAAGCCAAAGCCAAGCAAACACAAATTGTGTTTCCAGTGTTCAAAAGCACTATTAGACTAGCAGGTCTGACCAAGCTGACAGGTTTGCTGAACAAAGTGTGGGGCTCTTACTCTTTGATGGCTGCTGAACGCCATGCTTAAGCTATTAAACTAAAAACCCTTTGGGACACGGAAGATTGTTGATATTCATGAACAGGCTGGTTACATGTCAAACAACAGAAATCAAGACAACTCAGGTGATGGGTTCTAGTAAGTGCTGCCTTTTTTTGTCCTGTCTGTCTCAAGACATGACCTCTCTCCATAAATACTGTCCATGTCTATCAAGAGATGATCTGCGGGGTCCTTCTGCAGTTTACTCACATGTAAATCACAACACACCTTGTTCAAGATGTGACTATTTTAATTTAGGTCCCTTCACTGTCTCCCTACCACCTGTTTCACCTGACAGGCTTGGACTCCTCCACCTCACTCTGAAGCAAGATCCATTATGATCTAGTTCTTCTTGGCTTGGATCAGGAAAAAATCCTGTACAGTACTCCTGAAAAGAAAAGCCCTCAGCTACTCTACTTGAAGAAAAACCTTCTCTCCAGAACACAAATATTTTTAATGGTACTGAAAGTGTTTCAACAAAATATGTATTAGTTATTTGCTCAATGAGGATTAAAATAGTAATTGGCCAGAACTTCAGAAATATTTAGAATATTCAGTACTTAGCATCCCTAACTCCCACTGAAACAAAGAATGCATTTAATAATTCAGGCTGTAAATTCTTATTTAAATATTGTCCTTTCATTGTAAGTGAAGCTGACGTAAAGTCAGAGCCAAAGAATTATAACTCTGCTGCAACAGCTTGTTAGCAATTTGTCGGAAAAACATTTCAAGAAGTTTTGGCTGATGTTCTTTTCTCCTGGGCTAAGAGGCACTTTTAAGCTTTCTCTGCCTTTCAGTCCTAAGCCTTATGATCTTGTTAGCCCACCTGGATTGAGGTTGACATTTCCCCATTATTAGCACTCCCTCTACTCTCACAGGGCCTCATATTTCTCTTGGAGACATTTCATCTTTGAAACTGTTCTGTGTCTTTCCTGTTTTCTTCCTAACAGCTTCGTCAGCAGCTCCAACTGGACCTGCTGAATAATATTGAGCAGATAAAGTAATACTAACCAGCATTGATAATACAACAGAAAAAAAAGATTTATTTTTTATCTAATTCACATCGCTTAAAGTAAAGGTGAACACTGTCTTCTGTGAGAGTACAGCTGAGAAAGATGGCAGTGTATTAAATATAAGAATAGAAGAATGAATTAAAAGTAGAGTCCCCATTTTGATATAAAATTAGGATAGAAACAATTACTTTGTATTCTTGGCAGGCTTGATCTCACTGTCCTTCTGTCGCTTCATTTACTGAGAAGTCTACATGTCCGTGATGATTATTCCATTTCTGACTTGCTACACACAAGTATAACCAATTTCTGAATTTTTCTTTTGGATAAATTTAATTAAATTTAATAAAAATCATCATGAAAACTAACCATTCTGTGTTATTACATCAAGCTGTAGAACCAGTGATTGAATCATGGAAACACAGATGAGCACAAAGGACAAAGGTAGTCAGCCTTTCCTCTCTCAGAGAAGGTTGGTTTCACTATGATTTGAATTCATTCATCCTCAAATGTAAACACCTCAGCTAATCTCATTCTTCAGTGAAGCTTCTGACCATGGCAGATGGAGAGACAGATGCCAATCCTCACCATTTACTTACAACTACTACCATGTTTTCCTTTCATCCACCTTCCTCCCTCTTTTGCAGCCTAATCTTTATTTTCTGTTTCTTCTCCTTCACTCCTTGTCACCTATTTCCCCTTCTCACAATTTTTTTTTAAGTGTTTGTATGCCTCTGCTTTATTTTACCCACTAAGGAACAAAAAAGCTTCCTGGATTCTTGAAAATTTTTTGGAACTTAATCCTGAGTGCTCCTCATGGAAAAAAGCCAAGAAGCTCAAACGAAGAAGTACTGGCCTTGCTTCTTCTCTAACTTTTCCACAAAACCAAGAAATGCTTTTTGTGTCCAGCTGGAAAAAACAGTCACTGCTAAAGGAGAGCCTAGGTGTAAGTTCTGACAATTATGAGGCAACTAAGACAAAATGAGGCAATGGATTAATGTGAAGAAGGATTGCATTAGACTAAGCAACTTTATCTCCAGGCTGTTATCCACTCTGAAGGAGTTTATATCTTAACAGAGACAAGAGATTTGCTTGAATGAAAAGACCTCTCCTAATTTCAACACTTGTCATTTTAGGAGGGGTCATTAGGATTCTCAGACATCAGGTATGCAGCAGACGCTCCCATGCACACACCGATGCACACCCACTGCAGAGTTCCTCAGGCTGCAGAGAGGTGATGAATACTTCCACTCTCAACAAAACTGTGTGAGAACGTACTCTGCACACACCTGAGGTGAAGTTTTTATTAGCAAGCTTTTATTGGCTATAATGTGTGTAAAATCAAATAATAAACATGAAGAAAAATATTGAAAAAATAAATAAGATTAATTATTACAACAGGTTCTGGAAACATCTTGATCTAATTGCCTTCCCTGCTACCTCCCCAAGAGTGAAAAAATGTGTGTGGGGGGGAAAAGAAGCCATTTAGTGTCAGCAAAGACCACTCCATGACCAGAGATTAAAGCTGTGCTCATCATTATGTCCTTAAAAAAAAATTATTTTTTTTCTCCTGATAAGACTTAAAAACGTGGAAAGTGCATGAGAGTGGAATATATTCAGAAATTCTAGCATGCTTTCTTTGTGATAAAAATGCAGACCAGTGATGTTAAAACCTTTGCAGTATATGGTCAATAAAATATTTATACACTGCATACTTGGAACAGAAATATTGTGTCCCAATCCTATTTTAAAAGAAGTATAAACCATGGCACAGACCCGATTAAATGCTATACAGATAGCAAATACAGATAAGCAACACTTTCTGATTTTGCAGTATGTGTTGTTGATCCACAGCATATAGTAACTCTAAAAACATTTGGCTTGAGGAGCAAGCAGCAAGGCAGCAAGGCAGCCAGATTACTGAACTGAGAAAGAGAGGCTAACTTTATCAAAATTTGTTGCTGACAGATGCTCACCACTGCTATATCAGGTACTTAGGAGCCCAGCATGAGAAAGGTCCTGCTCCACACACCCACATGGTGACTGCCACCAAGAATTCAGGCTTCTCCTCAAGTGTAAGCAAGGCCCCAGGATCTGCTGAACTTAGTAAATTACTTTGTCCACGGAGTGTAGCCAGGCATAAACCTTTGGAGAATGATAATTATAGAGATAATATTGAACTCGACTTGTGGCAGAGAATCATAAAAAATGCCAGCGAATGTGTCAACCACAACTTCAGCAGTACGGTGTAATACATAAACATAATGAAATTCAGTTGCAACTCTCAGGTCACTTAAGAACAGGTGGGTAACACGGCTTGTTTTACGGGGTAATTCTGGATTTTCTGCCATCATTAACCCAAACAAAATACTTATGCATTTCCTGAAGGTCTCAGAAAAAAAAAGTGTGGTTTTTTTTCGAAATGTCAGACGTAAGAAACATTTTCTATGACAGAACTTTTAGAGGTATCAGTCATATATATGTGGAGAAGAAGAGAAAGGGAGAAGGAGAGAGGAAAAGGGAGAAGGAGAGAGGAAAAGGGAGAAGTAGAGAGGCACAGAGGAAATATTTGCATCTGGATCAGTTCTGAAAGTAAAGTGTTTTCATACTTATTTTTGAAATAGGAGGAATTTGACAGGGAATCCTTGAAATTTCCTTGAAATTTCCAGGATAAATTAATTAGTTAGATGAAGGAAATGAGGAAACATAAGTNTCTGGATGTGCTGCCATCATTAACCCAAACAAAATACTTATGCATTTCCTGAAGGTCTCAGAAAAAAAAAGTGTGGTTTTTTTTCGAAATGTCAGACGTAAGAAACATTTTCTATGACAGAACTTTTAGAGGTATCAGTCATATATATGTGGAGAAGAAGAGAAAGGGAGAAGGAGAGAGGAAAAGGGAGAAGGAGAGAGGAAAAGGGAGAAGTAGAGAGGCACAGAGGAAATATTTGCATCTGGATCAGTTCTGAAAGTAAAGTGTTTTCATACTTATTTTTGAAATAGGAGGAATTTGACAGGGAATCCTTGAAATTTCCTTGAAATTTCCAGGATAAATTAATTAGTTAGATGAAGGAAATGAGGAAACATAAGTCTACATCCCACTGACACAAAGGTTTCTTGTTACTGCATTAGAGAATGTTAAAATAGGATCTCTGTGATCCCACCATGGTTAACAAGACTCACAGATCATCTGTGATTAAATGCAGGTCACATAAAATAACATCTGTAACGCTGCCAACTTCAGTGAGGCTCAAGCATGACAGTGATTAAATGCTGGTCACATAAAATAACCCCTGGACTCTAAAAACCAAGGAATAGATTCGCAATTCAAAGGCACGTACACAAATACATACATATACTCAGATTATAACTGCTGAAGATTAACTAGCAGGAAATTCTTGCGTTCTTTGACAAGGTTTGGAAGGTTGCAAAACAGACATAAAGGTGAACAGAACTGTCTCATGAACCAGCAACCACAACACACAGGAGCAGGAATGTTGTTCCTCATGTGCAGGAATGCTTTTGCAGGATGCATTGTGTTTAATTCCACAACATTAGTAATTAAAGTTATTCCCACACTTCAACAGCATGTTCTCTAAACATCACACTGTTTTTACTGAGCATGAGGGGTATTTTTATGAAAATAAATAAGAGGACCATTTTCCTCCCCCCTTTCTTTCAATCATTTATAGTGCTGCCACTAAGTAAAGATAAGAAGGGCAGAACACTGCTGCCGATGACCGGAACTCCACAAGGAATGGCAAGGCAGGGGAATAACTGCTTCCTGCAGCAAACACAAACCAGAGCTGGATGTCAAAAATATAGCTCCTTGCATCAGTTGCTGCTGCTGCTTTGGAACCAAGAGCTGAGTAAGACCTATTCAATCACATGTGTGGGCTGAAAATGAAACATTATCTACGTCTCTTAGAGCTGTTTTCAGAATGGTTGCTCATGATGCATCATAAAAAAAATGGAAGTTTCATAAATCAGATCAAATCACATCAAATCTCCATTACACTAAAAAATGTTTCTCTTCAAAGTCCTGACAGCTAAAGCTACTTTTTCTAAGTTTTAGAACACCAGGTGCAATACCAAGATATCAGCAAGTTCACAAAGTCCTGTTTGTCTTTAGTATAAAACATCCCTTTTGTATCAGTTTAAGAGATTCAGGTGCTTTTGCTTCTTCCAGATAAAGTCATGCTGATGTACTGAATGCACACATCCTGCAGTTTTTTTGAGCCTAATAATGGAAGCTTATCGAGCCAACACTTAGCTGATGTTTTTACTTACTTTTTTCATGTATAGTAAACCACTGATGGCTTTTCTTCTGAATTTTCATTTCTCCTTTCCTGACCTACTTTTTGAACATGAGGTTTTGGAAATACTATTACACATTTGCCTACCGGATGTCTGGACCTCTGCTAAAGTCATCTCTCCACTCTGCTACTCTTGCATAGCTGCTATTTTCAGAGGAATATTAAATTGGTGTGTTAGACTATTCACTGCCAGCATGAAAAGGCTAACTTTAAATATTTCAGGGCAATGCCACAAGTGAATGCATTTGTTGAAGGCATCTTAAAAGAGCTGACATTATCAGTAGATTAATTTAACTTTCAAGTTTAGAAGGTTTGCTAGGAGTACCAGCAAGCACATTGACAATACAAATAATTCTGTCAGCTGTCATTGATTTAGTCCTTTGACCTGTTCCGGTGGGAAATGTTGCAAAATGCGCTACATTACTGAATTTATTAGAATCAGAAGTACAATGCAAATAACCTGTCAATTAATCTGGCTTCCAGTCCTAGCATAAACTTAAATTTCCACAGCCATTTTGTACTGGCACTTTCTGTGCTGAAAGAATAAAACTTTAAAAAAACAAAAAAAAAAAACCACAAACCAAAAAAAACCAAAAAAAAAATCATCTCTCTTTGCCTGTTAACAAGCTTAGAAGTTAAAAAAGTGGTTTTATAAAAGCGCAGATACTCTGCTTCTTTACTCTTATCTTTCCTTAAGTTCTGCCTGTTTCACAGACCAGCTGTTGAAGGAGGAGGGCAAAATATTCCTGTGACTCACTTCAGTCACTTAGAGAAAAAAGTCTTCAACAAACCCACTACTGACATAAAACTTGTAGATGAAGTGGTTAATATATGTGCTGTCTTTTTAAAGAAAATATGAAACTATAAATTAATAGCAAAAACAAGACTAGCTAACAATTAAAAGGGAAACCTTTTGCTCCAAGGTTTACTTTCTGCAAAGACATAAGCAGGTGCTTTGTTTAGCACATAAAATAGACTCATTAAAATTAATGGGACAATTCACTGTATGTAAGAGTGCACAGACTTAAATCAAAATGATTGGAATTACCAAATTTAATCAGGAGTTAAATGAGTCAGCAGAAGAGCTTGACTTAGATCTTCAAGTTTAATCTCATTTTCCATTTGTAGTTTTTTTTCTTTAATGAAAAGTTGAGTCTTTAGAGCTGGTGTAATTTTTCCTCTCTTCTTGCAATCAGGAAACATTATGCCAAATCCACCCATAAATAGTGAATAACATAACCTTCTCGACAAAATTTATTCGAATCCTTAATTTTTACTTTGGATTAAATATGAAAATAGTGAATGGAGTATTTCTTTCTAATAGGATAATGGTTATTCTTTATTTGGGTCTATGCATACAGATGGAAAATTGTATCTCAATTTAAGGTAAACAGAAAAGTATTAAACCAATTTAGTCAGGGAGAAATCTCACTTGACTTCACCCATCTAAAAGTTAAGCCCCTCATCTCAGCAGGTACCCTAGGTTTGGTTTGCAGTCAGTAGAGGCAAGAGGCAACTTCAGCATGTGATTCCTTATTCTAAGGATGAAATTATTTGCCATCTGTAATGGCTATCTTCTCCCTCTGATTAAAAAGGGAAGACAAATTTTTTGCTTAGAATTCAACAACTAAGGCTAGGTGCAATCATTCTTACTCATATTATTTAATTTAAACACCTAAGTGCATTAGAGACATGAAAAAAATCTACCTAAGTTTACAGTATTAAATAAATAAAATTATTTCAAGTGCAAAGGATGTACTGTCCCTATTTTGCAATTTAAATACATTGATTTTGGTTAGCCCAGTTTTTAAAATTTTAAAACTAGTAAGCAGCACTTCTCTTGTATTTAAACCATAGACTGAAAATGAAAAATATGGCCAACTTTCAGTCTATTATAATTTCAGACTATTTCTTAGCTTTTAGGGAACAAATCACTGAATAGAAGTTACAAAATAAACTGAAATAAAATACTTCCCATGAATATTAGGACATGTCTGCCAGGAGTTGATTTTGCACTTCAGCAAACCTATGTTTCAGGTGGTCAGTGTTTCACCAATGATTTCCAGTGGTTCACCCAGATACCTTTCTAAGAAACATCTACCTCAAACACAGTGTTCTTAAACATGGATTTGGCTGTATTTTTTTCTTTTGTGCTGGGACTTGGCTCTCAGCAAAAAAAATGTTCAGAAAGTGCTTGTGCACAGAACCATATCAGCTCATTATAATTTTATGGTTTATCATTATAAGAATGTAAGTCAGAGCTAAAATAAACATTTTGCAACCTTCACTATAACATATATTTATTTAATTTTTTTACATTTCTTGTAGACAAAAGTAGTAGAGAAAAAGAAAAATAACAAAAATTTAGTAGATTTCTTGCTGAGTCTTCAAAGAAAGCAAAAATGTAAAGCATATCTTTCACTTCTATTTCAGAACGTTAAAATAAACAATTTTAGTAGTGTTTGTTAGCAATTGCTTATTACGTTTCTTACCTCTGATGAAAGCATTATAGGAGTAGGAAGAAACAAACAAACAAACAAACACAAAAAAAACCAGAACAAGAAGAGATGGAGCATTCGGCCTGCTGGTTCTTCTATTAAGTAGAAAATCACATCCTGCCTGCCCCTGAGGCATTCTGCTAACAATGTGCTCTTTGGATGCTTGTTCTTTTCACAGCAAATTTACAGCTAAAATTTTAGCTGTAAAAAGCACACACCACCACTACAACCACTATGTTGAGACCACTCTGAGTTGTGCAAAGCTTAAAAGCTCACAGTCTCATGGGAAACCCTTTTTGCAAGCCGAGTTAATAAAATGAAACTTTATTGGTGAAATATGCAATATTATTAGAGGTCCTCTATTTACAGATAAACATTTTAAAAAGAGGAATGTATCTTTCTTTCTGAAAAAGATGAAAAGCAGAATCCTATGTGAGCAGGATAGGGCTGTGATAACATGATTAGGATAAAGAAGTTGATGCACAGTACCTGAAATTGCAAATACTTCCGTTGAGAAGCTGTTGCAGATGTTTATTGGCTCTATCTAGACAACACATGAAGAGGGATTCCTATCACAAAATTAATGCCACAATGCCAGTTAGAAAATAACCTCCTTCCTACCTTTGAGGTAGTCCATTTTGATCTATTATCCAATTGTAGATACTGTGATAACATTAGAAAATTAAAATAAATTAACAACCTTAACAACCTTGGATTATCCCTGGTGCCTTTCTCTGTTTTCAGTTCTGCTGCAGTGTTTCTGGGAGAAGGAGGCCAGGGCAGCACACAGTACTCAATGTAAAAGGGCCTTGTGGAATGTTGCAATCACAGAGTGATGCTGTCATGTTTAGTTTTCTATTACTTTCCTAATAAGCCCTAAATTTCTAATTCTACAGGACCACTCCTGTAGATTTAATTGAATCGTTCACACTATCCACTATAACATTTCAACAGTGATGGTCAGCAGGTCAAGGGCCATTTGTGAAGTTAGATTTTGGTTTTTCTCCATAAGCACCACTTTGAGTTATTTGTAATGAATTTCTAACTACCAATTAGCTAAAATGATGAAGATTGTCAAGCCTCTTCCCAGATTAGATTTCCAGTCACCCTGATCCAGCACTATGAACATCTAAAGGTCTGATCTTCGTGGCACATGCAGGACCCAAGTATTAAACATCTAGGGTATCTATTTCCCTATACTGGAGCCACACACTTTTCTTCCCAGTTTGAAACACAAGCACAAGAATAAAACCTCCGTGTTTGATACTAATAAATCAACAAACACGCAAACAAATTCATAGTGTAATGCAAGAGAAAGTTTCTGAGCTGTTAATAAACTCTTTAAGCACTCCTGGGCACTGCCAGAATTAACATGCAAATGGATTATCTGCCACACACATCTCAGCATGGAGTTTTATAATACAAAGATAATGTTTGCATAGATGTGCCAGCCTTGCTCCTTTTCTCGCAAGCTATGTTTTTTCAGTTTGGGTACTATGAAAAATCTGTTTTCAGGAATATTACTTTGAGATATATCAAGTAATAGCATGGTCCAGGGTGTTCTTAAAAAAACCTTGACTGAAAAGATACAGTCATATCTTATCCTATGACTGAAATAACAGTCATATTTTTAAGGACCAGATTTCACTAAACTTTAATTTAAAAGCTAGAATCACCATTTTGTTGCCTGCAGGTAACCTCTGATTTCACTTACACATCAGTTCAAAAGTATTTTGTTCAAGATTCTTCATTTTTAGGTCTATCCTCAAAAAGACTAGATATTGTGTTTCTGGCACTGATTCAAATAGTTTCACACTATTATATAAATGGCATTAGGGATGAAAACAAATTTGAGGTCCAAAAATGCTTATGAGTCAGGTGTATTAAAATCACCATAAAGTTGGTTGGGATTTTTTTTTGTAAAAATAACTAACAATAATAATAATAAAGCCAGGAAAATATTAATGTCTGAATGACTTTTCCATTATATTGGTTAACAGTTCATGTGAGCTGACGTAGGCAAAATATCTACCCAGAAAATAAATTCTGAGCATGAAAGTTTTTGTCCACAGCTGTGGAACATGATAGATTTAATCTAAGCCAGACAGGTTGCCAAAGACAAGCTCCAGAGGTGTGCTTGGGATCAATGCATTCTTGGATCACAAAGCATTTGCTGCACTTGCCCTTCTGCTGGCATGGGAGCTAATGGGATTGAATTGAAATTGTGCATGCCCATGGAAAGGCAGTCACCATCTTCTGTGGACATATTCAAAGCTCGTGCAGGGGGTTTCAGTGGCACATAATGTTAGGTGATTCATTTTAGCCACATGTAAACAACACTGCAGGAAGTATTAAAATACAAAAGACAAGTAGAAAATACTTAACGTAAAGTATGCTAGAAGAACATTGTGGAACTTACTGTTTGGAAAGCAATGCAAAATACTTAGAGGAAACATTTATAGATGTTTGAGGCTATTAATCATTGCATAGTTCACTTCCTCAGGGAACAGAGTACATATTAGCAAAATTCTTCTGTTATTAAATCAGAAGACAGATTCTGAACAGAACATGCACGTCATGAGGGACTGTGTTGACAAAGTGCTGAGAACAATGGCCAGCAGGTCAGGCGCCTTGCCTCTTCTGCCATGATGCAAAGCACCATCTATCAAAATATCTAACAAGGTTGCAGTTTTATGAAGAATAGATTTTTGCGTACAATGCAAAGTAAGTGGTAGCAAATACTATGGCATATTGCAGACAACAAACACTACAGATATGACTTAAAAATACAACTACTTAGTGCTCTCCAACACTTCACATAAAGCCACAAATTCTATATACAAATAAAGAAATAAAAAGAAAAAACCAACCAACAAACTGTTTTTACTAGTAAGATAATACAAAGCTTGCTTCATATCTTCATGATATGAAGCATTAAGCTTTCACCAAGAAAGTAAACTATGTTCATATATTCCCTCCTCAGTTTGGGACTGCAGATGTCCAAGGTTGGCAATGAAACAAGACATTATTTTTTCCCCAAGATTTGGAAGTGTGAGGAAACTCATTCTGAGCAGATTGTTCAATTCCATAACTTGGGAATTATACCATTGCCCCTTTTGCAACAGGCTCCTTATCAGGCTGAGCAATGGCAGCTTGATTCAGGAGTTCTCATTCCTTCCAACAAACATCTGCTCACAATGTAACCTTGTTTTAATCTTATGCAATGAACAGGACTGACATAAGAACAGCAGTGGCTATCACTGGATATCCCTCTGCCTCCAGCACTCAACTTAGGAAAAGAGAAAGAAACAGATTTGGTTTCACAATCAACCATCATAAAAAAGCAAAAGCATAAGAGCTCTACCTAAGTAAAGATGCTTTAAATCAGGTAAAATTTTGGAAATTTTGAATTTTATTCAAATTTTATTCTGTGTTGCAAAGGAAACACAGAGACACATCTCTATAAAGCTGACAATTCACATACAAGACCCCTATAAGCATTTAAGCAATCCTTTAAATGTGCAGAAAAATTACACATTTTTGTACTTATACTAATTTCCCCTTCCAGAGTCTTCTGTACTTTCCTTTTTTTCCCCTGTAGATTAATTTTTCCAAGTGTCTTTGCTGTCTGCATAAATATTTTAAATGCTGCCTTGATCTTTCCCATTATTCACCCATTATGACACAGAGCAGATCTGGTGCTGAAGTAGGACTACACCTTACTAAATTTATTTTTAGTGGCTTGCATGATTCCTTCCAAGCAAGGATCAAGAGAAGATTAAGTATAGTAGAGTACTTTCTAAATCACGTGTCTTGTCTTGAAAGTAAGGAGAGTCCAGAGCTAAAGAAATGTAAACCAATAAATCAATTCAGTGTCATTTCAGTGTTCAAAACTGCTTATCTTGGTAGCAATTTACCAGTAGGAATATCTGCTGCTTAACACTTCAGTCTTGTTCCACTGAAATTAACAAAACTCTTCCGCAGTTCTGTAGTGCAAAACTGACCTACTCCATAGGATATGCAAATATGGCAGTATTTTAATTCCCTGATTCAGAAAATATTGTTTACACTCCTAGGAGTAACATTTTTCTCTAAAATTAAAAGGCAAAATCAGTGTAAGGTTAAACCACATTTCTTCCACATTGCCTTTATTAAAGCTCCTTGGGAATTGTCATAGCCAAATTTTGTGACATCACAAAGAATTAGTGTACTGATTCACCTTGTCCTTGCATCATGAAGGGACGAATCACAACATCAGGTGGGAAGTCAGGAAAGCATGAAACAACACTTAAGAGTTGGATTTGATCATCCTTTTAGATCCCTTCTCACTCAGAATATTCTGTGAAACAGATGAGCCATCTCATCATCCCCAAGAGCCTCACATGGGTAAACTTTTCCTTGTGAGGAAAAAGAACTTTTTCAGTGCTAGCTTTTAGCTACAGCTAAAAATGTAAACAAAACAAAACAAAACAAAAAACTGGTTTGATGAGCATCATGTTAAGTCACACCTTAGTAGCACGGGCCAGTGAAATGGAGCTGCAGGCAATCTGCATTTAGCTCCAAGGTTGCAGGTTCTTTTCTCTTGATCAAGACTGAATAGAAGATGAGAATGAAGCACCAACCATGGACATGAAAGCCCTATGCTGATCTCCCATCAAATATAATCTGGTATTAAACCTCTTGTTTCTGATCTTTCCAACTCAAAAAAACCACAAAGCTATAACACCAGGGCTCTTGACAACTAAAAAAATAAATTAAACCCACACATGGAAATATTCATTGTCATTCCATTTTAAAATAAAACAAAATAAAATACACCAAAACAAACTGATTTTTTAAATACTACCTTCTCTGATGGATTGTCTAGCTCGCATGCTCTTCAAGACAAATACCACATCTCATGTGCTTGCACACTGACTGCAGAAGCAAGATTGTCAGCTCATTTGAACTCCCTGTATGTATTAATTTATATATTAAAATAACAGAAATGTAAAAGATTTCCTGCGATTGTAAGACTTAGAAGAATAAGAATGTAATTTTTAATATTTTATAACAGTTCTCTTTCAAATATTGATGTGCTCTTCTATAACATATCCCGTTTTTTATTCTCATTTCTTTCTTTTTCCATTTCTTATTTCACTCTGATATAATTTCTTATCTGTTCTTGCAGTTGCTTTTAGAAATGGAACCTACCAAAACTCCTGCTGAAAGATAACAGCTTTGTTTGCAGGTTAAATAGTCCATGAGGAGATTTCGCACCTGCAGGGGAGCTGATTCTACTTGGTGCAAAGCATCATCAGTCATGCTCTGAGCATCAACAATCACAGCCAGCATCGCTGGGCTTAAAAGTGGCAGTTTTACTGGATTAAACCCTTTCAAAGAAGATAGAAATAAAAGCAAAAAGAAAAGTAAAGCCATGGCTTAAATATGAGTTCACAAGGGCATGTGGTGATAGGTTGAGGGTAATGGCTTTGAACTGGAAGAGAGTAGGTTTAGGTTGGATATTAGGAAGAAATGCTTTACTGTGAGCGTGGTGAGGCAATGGAACAGATTGTCCAGACAAGTTGCGGATGTTCCTGGAAGTGTTCGAGGCCAGGTTGGATGGGTCTCTGAGCTACCTGGCCCAATGGAAGGTGTCCCTGCCCATTGCAGGGGGGTGGAATTAGATGAGTTTTAAGGTCCCTTCCAACCCAAGACATTCTAGGATTCTACAAGCAATGAAAAATATTGGAATTTAGATTAAATTAAACGTAATTGTGATGGGAATATTTTATACATCCTAAAGCCAGAATTACCAATATCATTTTAAATGAAGCATCAGGTAATAAATAGTGTATGTACTAGAAAACCTCACTCTTGTACAGTTGATGAACTCTGCCAGCCTCTTCCACCAAAAACAAATCTGAAGACAACTTAAGGAAGCTCCTGAAACTTAAGATAAATATATGCCATAATACAGTGACAGAAAATCATGAAGGAAAATTTTTGTATGCTGTAATACTCCTCTCAAAGCAAATTAAACTATTCAGAGGGTATGTATAAAAAAAGTTAAAATTTTGGAGAAAAATATAATTACCAGATTTTCTTTGATTCAGCCTCCCAAAACTTTCCCTACTTTCAGCGAATGACATCCAGCCTGAGGCAGTTATCTAGCATTTCCCTATAGGACATCCTACTTAGAATTACATAATACAAAAAAAACCTAAACCAAACCCAAACACACGCACACACAAAACCCCCAAAACCACAAAACCAAAATGACCAAAACAAAACAAAAAAACACACATCAAAATGAAAACGTTTTTTAACTATGTTTTTTGAAAATCAGGCACACTGAATTATATGCGTGAATATGGTTAAAGTTGAACCAGCCCCAAGAAATTTTCTCCACTTTCTTAACATTCTGTGAGTACTTGTGCATGCCTAAAGCTAAGATGTGCAGGTGTTCAGACTTTAAAGTGGTGTGACTGACAAAACCAGTAGTAAGTCTCAGTCACTGATATTAGCACTGAACAGTGACTAGTGTTTTTATTGTCACAGTATCCATGTACTGTCCTGACCATAGAGAAGAATGAAAACAGATGGATTTACTTCACTTAACTTCTGCAACTCAAAGTTACTAGTCATATTTAGTCCAAATTAGATGCTTCAGTTCCTACAACATTGAAAGACAACACACCAGCAGATCCAGAAGTTCATTTGTTCCAGCATTTCACACACCTTCTTTAGACTGGGCTGACTCAAACCTGGAGGAACTTAGCCCTCTCCACTGGCTACCCCTCTCCTGTCTCCACAAGGACATCCTAGGTAATTAACCAATTAGACTCAGGCTAACCCAGCTCCATAGCCAGCAACAGTACATAAAATGATTTCCAAAAAGTAAGTCAGACTCATTCCTACCAACAAATTTATGCACCCAAATTATATACACTTGCTGATTTTGACTACAATAACCTGGCAAACATCAGACTGTGAAAAAGGAACAGAGCAAATCACACAGTTAAGGCCTTGTCTAGCATTTCACTCAATGGATCACCCTCCCTCTTGGAGTTGCACACATTTTTAAATCAGGTATGTGAGGGTGTCTCCTTATTTTCACAAGGCATTTATTCAGTAGGAATGCAGCTTACTTGACTAGCAAAGTGGAAAGTAGTGAAAGAACAAATTGGCTCTGCGCAGGAAGATTAACACCACCTTTTTCTTTTTTTAATCTTTATTATTTTTGAAAACACTTAAACACCTGAAATCAAGTTCTCCTTTGTTTATTTAGTAAAAATGCGACATACGTCTATAGCCGGCATACAAGCAAATACAGGATTAAAACATTCTTTGCAGATGTGCAGAGATGTTCAGAAAATGAGATTATGTTATTACTATCAACCCTCTTAATCTTCATGCCACATAAATCAAGGTTCTGTAAACTCACTTAGTACGAGATCCAGTATTACTTTCACAGAATATGCTGAGTTGGAAGTGAACCACAAGGATCATAGAGTCCAGCTCTTAGTCCTGCACAGGACAGCCCCAAGAATCAACCACACCATGTGCCTGGCAGCATTGTCCAAATGCTTCTGGAATTCTGTCAGGCTTGGTACTGTGACCACTTCCCTGGGTAGCCTGTTCCAGTGCCCAACCACCCTCTGGGTGTAAAACCTTTTCCTAATACCCAACCTAAACCTCCCCTGACACAACTTCAGGCCATTCCCTTGAGTCCTGTCATGGGTCACTACAGATCAGTACCCCTGCTCTTCCCTTCATGAGGAAGTTGTAGACTGCAATAAGGTTTCCCCTCAGTCTCTTCTTCTCCTCCAGGCTGAACAGACCATGCGACCTCATCTGCTCCTCACACAGCTTCCCCTCAAGGTCCTTCACCCTCCTCGTGACCCTCCTTTGGACACTCTCTAATAGTTTAATATCTTTCTNCCACATGATGTGTTTATCCAGCTGTGAGCTGGACATCCTGTGCAGAAGGACACTGTGAGAGACAGCATGGAAAGCTTTACTGAAATCCAAAAACATCACATCAACTGGCTCCCCTTGATCCACCAGTTGGGTTATCTTGTCACAAAAGAAAATCAGGTTTGATAAGCAGGACTTTCCTCTCATGAAGCCGTGCTGGCTGTGACCAGTGACTGTGTTGTCTTTCAAGTGTTTTCCAATACCTCCCAGAATAACCTTCTCCATAGCTTTATTATTCCTTGTTACTGGAAGGATCAAGGAAATCACTACCTGTGCTTCTGATCCATCATCCCAAACTCTTTTGATTTTTGACTTTTGTTGAACCCGTACAAAAACTACCTTGCTAGAGATCCATCACAGCACCAAGACAGTCAGCTGTGCATCCTGAGATGGAGTACAGATGATGCTAAATAGCAAGCCTTCTTCCTGCCCATCTCTCCCATCTACCTCTTTTTATTCAGCATAACAGTTCAGACACATCCCATTTTCATTAACTCTACAGGCTTAAAATTGGTTTTATAAACACTGATGTACTACTGTGCTGATTTAGAAAAATCCAGCACCCTTGGATTCAACAACGCAGAAAAAAGATGGAGGACAGATCACTATGAACGCCTGAAAATGTCCAAGATTTGACTTTCAGGAGGCAGGCGTGTGTACATGTCTAAACCACTCATGCAGTTAGAGCCATATCATCAAGTTATTACATTTTTTAATGACTACACATTTCTGAATGCTGAAGTAAAGCTGGTGATTTCAGATACATTAAGTGAGGGAGCTTCATGCTGAATACATCTGTTAAAAATGTCATATGTGCAAATGAATGCAGTCTATCTATCAGCAGTGATTTTTACTGTGTTTTGGGGCGAAGCACAGGCAGTCAAACATACCAAGGGGAGAAGTGAAAGTTCCGTTTTTCAGTTTGCAGTGCCTTCCAAGAGGGAATGAGAACCTCACTGTTCTTACTGAGCATATGCTGCAAGGAGTCAGAATTCCTTTCATCGAATTTACAGGAAAATAAGAAAAGGTGGTAGGAGTAGAAGGAAGGAAAAAATACAGAGACAACTCTAAAGCAGTAATTTCATTGCGTGCAGTGTGTCTGACTGTTGCTGAGTAAAACAAAGGCAATTTGATTCATTAAATGGAGATTGCCATTTTTGTAAACATAGACTGCAGGCTATTGATTTAACTGAGTAAATTCCATCTATACTGGGACATTGCAGGGATGCACTAAGGTTTTTATATCACTCCAAGCAATTTGGTGCATTTCTCTGTGTTTTACTTCTAGCTCTCATTAACAAGTGTTTATTTAAGTTAATTTAATAGCATCTGTAGTGGGAGTATTGAATGTGTGCAAATTCTTGTAACCTCTATTAACAGGCTTCCAGCACAGGGATACAAGACACAGCTCCAATAAGCAAAAAAGGATGGTCAGGTGCCCTTAGCAAGGAGCAGGCCTGACCATGCTGGCATTCATGTTTTGTGGTGGTGAGATTATAATTGGGAACAATTTGTCAAACCTAGGCCAGATCCCAAATCTATCAAATAGATATGGATATGAGAACTGCAAGATATCGGTTATGAGAGCCTAAAATTAAATTGTCATGGTGTCCCAGCTTGGAACTAGCAGAAATTCAATGTCTGAAACTGCATTTTAGATAATAATTTCCTCACAGAAGGGAAAAAGTCTGTAAGCCTAACAACGCCACCACCTTTTCCATTCTATCTAAATTAAGTTTGAAATTTGACAGAGCTGCTCTCGTTTCAGTCTTACAAAGAGACCAAAAGAGAAAAGCTTTTTCTCTTTTTCTTTTTTTTTGTACAGATTTATTTTAGCCCCATTGTCATTACTTTGTAAACCAATGGACTCGATGATCCTTGTGCGTCCCTTCCAACTAAGGATATTCTATGATCTATGAAGTCATGCTTCACTGAGTGCTTTGTCTTCTCTATTTGGAAAAACATATATTTCCATGGAGCAGCTTGCCTGCTTTTCATCATATTCCCAGGGATTGTTCAGCACTTTGTTATGCCCTAGGAAAGCACACCTTACTTCCATTTCCACAGAAGTTCTCATTCATCATCTCTTATTAGGTCTCGAGGTAAAAATTTCCATCTGTTTACTTCAATTGTTGAAATGAAGCAATCCATCACAGTCTACTCATTCTGCATGAACTACTGGCATCAGGTGTAACAGACTTACTGTGGTCCCTGCCCTATAGATTGGAAGGTAAAATCTCAAACAAATGTAGAAATTACTGAAAAAATTCCAATGTAGAAATGAGTTAATGTAAATTCTCTTCTGCTTCTTAAATGTAAACTGACTTTTTCTTCTTCCTTTTACTTCACAGGGGCTTGAATGCATCCATAATGAACATGGGAAAAAAAATGCTATAATGATTAAAATCGTCACTTCTTGTAGCACAGAAAAAGAAAATATTATGCTATTTTACCGAGAGCATGAGAAATATGACAGAAATTTTGATACTATAGAATTGGAGTTTTGCAGCTTTCCTAAAAATGTTTTTTATGTTCCATGAAGAGTGGGACATAAAACTACAGATCTTATATACATCAAACAAATATTCTCAATATTAGGCAAATAGAAATGATACACAAATAATAATCCCCTAAGCACATATGGAGCTTTGAAGTAATGAACAATGAATGAATCATGTTTAGGTATTTGCCATGATTAGGGATAGATGAAAAAGTCACATGTATTGATGCCTTCTTTTCTTCCCAAATGATGACCCAGCTTTGTTTCTTGCCAGCTGGCCTCCGATGGAGCAATTGAAGCAATCAACTGGCAAGGAACTCTAAGCCAAGAGTGATAGTGATCTTTGCTTCTATAGTGACAAACTTAAAAATGCCATCTCAGCTTCCATGTGCTATTTCTTTCAGCCAAGAAATCTAATGATCTCCTTCTATAACAAGGCTGCTACAGCTACAGCTAGAGACAGAGTTTATCACAACTGAATAAAGCTCAGCTGTGCAGAAGAAAATTTTCAGACCAGAGCAATCTTCTGTGGGAGCTAAAAACCTGATTGTCTTGTTTTTTTCTAAGTGCTGTAGACACTCACTGATTTTGTTAACACAGTATTTTATAGCATATATGTGGTGCTCACATAATTTACAAAACCCTCTTAAAAGTATAACACTGTTGGATAAACAATCTCCCATCTGGAGAAGGGAGAATAAGAATGAACTGCATATGACAAACATTTGTCAAGCTACTTAGCACACTTCTGCAAGGCAGTGAGAAACTCCCTGATAATGGGAACAAGAAGCATATAAACAGAGCACATGTAGAGCTAGTAGGCAAGTGGACAGGATAAATTATTTACAAGAAAATGTGGCAAACTCTTCTATTTTTATAAAGGAATAATAGTGTTCATTACATAGGTACCTGTAAATAGTTTGCATGGTAAGTAATAAATATATATTGCAGACTTATAAACAGAGTTTACAGTCATTTCTGAAAGGAAATAAGGTAATGCTGGCTTATTAAAATTCAAAATGAAAGATTTGTAAAATCCCAAGACATCAGCTTTTGGTGTCATGTAAAAGAAAGCAGCCCCAGCAGACACAGGAAGGTGACCACCACTTGAACAAGGTGAAAACAGCGCTGTTGTAGTCAGTTGATTTGAACTTATTAGGAGAGTACTTGTCAGCTCATCAAAGTGTGGTCTTATCACTGTTAAGCTCCTTCTCATCCAGCATCTTTCCTCTGGATTATTAACATCTTCATTCAGGTACAAACGCACTGCTGCTAAACCTACTGCAAGTCACCTGCTATAAATCTGTTTGGAAGTTTTATTTCGTGGTCAGGGGAGTCTGACAGTGTTTTATACAGTAAACATACACATCACACCTACATACGAATTTCTTTTGCCTCTTCAGTCTCCCCATGCATTTACCCTTCTAGGTCTCTCTGGACTACGGCTCTCTGAATCCAGAACTGGCTTGGTATTTCTGTCTGGCACAATGTCAGGGTTTAACAAATAAGAATTAGTAACAATATTCCAGAGGGTGTTGTGCAGCACTGGAGGAAAGCTGTTGTGAGGTCACATGTCAGCTGTGTCTGCTTGCTGCCAGCAGGCTTTAAGGGGTTCCAAGGAGAACCCCTGCAGAATACAGAGCAGGAGAACCCCTGTGGAGTCATTCATCCAAACCCTGCATCCCGCTTCCAGAAATAACATCCTGGGGAATAAGCTTGGGGAAAGCAAAACAGGCAAAAAAAAAATAAAATAAGTGATAAACTAAACACACACGTACAGCTAAACTGCTCGGAAGTGAAAACTCAGCAGGGAGGTAAATGTTGCTACATAACTCTGAGACCACATACGACACAGAACCTCCAATTTTCATGCAGTTTAATTGTGAGTTCTTTCCTCCTTCAGGAGTTAGATCAGTGAGAACCATATAACTTAAAGTGGCTTGTTGTGGGCTCTATCTCCGGCAATCAATGCCTAGGTTTGTTTTTTCATGAATGCTCTCTCTGTTGCAAGCATTGTTTCTCTGCCCCTGTATAACTGGACTGCAAAAAAAAAAAAAAAAGGTGTGTGGGAATATTTAGATAGAAAAGTCTGCTGAATTTGAATGAGACAGTTCTACTCTCTCATTTCAAACTACACCAAAGGGTAGATGCAGATGGTCTAAGTGACATGCAACTAAGGGCTCAACAAGGAATCCATGCAAAAGATTGAAATGCAAACTGAGTGGTCCAAATAAAAAAGGCTGAGTCTTGCTTTTTATTTTTTAATTAAAAATCCACTGCATGGTAGCCTTGCAATAAGTTAAAAGGGGTAAATTAATGATCTTGATAATATTTGCAGAACAAACTGGAACATTACATTTTTCTGTGACTGAAAGGGATGTGGTGAAAATCAATCAGAACCAAGATGCCTCCTTCTTTCCTCTTATTATACTTTTATGAATTCAATTACTGATTTCTTCGAGACTCTCCTCCCCTATTGCTTCCACTCTGACTCCAGAATAAAAATTTTCACCTTGACACTACACTTTAACCCAAGAACATTTCTGCATTCACGGCTGATGTGGAATTAGCAGCCTCAGAGAATGGCATTCCCTCCCAGTTTACTGCATGGGAAGAGGATAGACAGCATAAAACTGCTTTACAGACATCCTCCCAGGCCATGTATGAAGATGATAATTTTAAGGCCGGTTTGGCTGCATGTTGCTGTGACAGCCAGTGAATATGCTGGTTGTGATTTACAGATTCAAACAACAGTTACTGTACTTTGGTTTATGATGGCAACCATCCAGGACCACTGCAGTTGGCAGGTGCCATGTACTTGAGTGAAATGCAAGATCAAACAGGTTTGGGTTACTGTCACATCTCATTCATTCTCAGAACTTCTTGGCATTTTCAGTACTTGGTAATATCTAGGTACAGTTATCCTACCACTCCTTTTACTGACATAGGAAACAACGAAATAAAACTACCTGCCATTACTTCAAAGAGTTACGAACCAGAGCAATTTTTGACGTCACTTCTCGTGATTCCAGGAGGGGGAATGTTTCCTGCAGTAAGTTCTAGAAAGTACAAGAAAAAACTCTACTGAAGAAATAAACCCTGACCTAGCTCCTTATTAAGGCAGAGATTCACCTTAAAAGTTGCATTTACAGTGTGCTTTCGAGCCAAATGCACACATTTGCAAGGTTTCCTCTCTCCACAGCCAGCCATCCCTCCCTCCACATTTCATGCAGGTTTCTACAGCAATGCTTGCAATCAAGTGCCCTGTACACAGACAACAGTAAAATACCCCTTATGAGTGAATGAGGAACAAAACAGCATTTGATGTTGCCTTGAACAAAACTCAATTAAAATGATAACAGCACTGTCTTTCATTCATTCATTCACTGATATTCTCTAACAATTAGTAGATGTATTCCTTTAAAGCATTTGAAAATGGTGAAGAGAATAAAAAGCGCCACAAATCACCTTGTCAGAGAAAAATGCAGCTTTTGGTGTGGATAGGCAAAAGAACAAAAAAGGAAAGGAGGGGGTTGCACAAGCAAATACCTGCTCAGGTGGCGTGTGAGCTGAGAGCTCCTGCCCCACTCAGCAGTCTGGGAGAGCCAGACTGGTGGCAGGATGGCAGGGCAGCCTCAGCCAGCCCTCACCTGCAATGGCAGCTCCTGCCTGGCCCCGGGACAGGACACTGCACAGCCCTGCAGGTGCACTCATGAAACGGGACCATGCACCTGCGGTTTCCACATGGAGCCAATGCCCTCAGTGTGCCCCACAGGCAGCCTGGGGCTGGGGGTACTTGTTCTGGAAGGCAGCAACTTGAGGTGAGGACCACTGTCTCCATACATCACCCCTCAGGTATCACTCACCATTCAGGTGCTCTCTCTCTGCTTTTGTTGGCTGAACGCAGCCTGCTCAGAGTTACACTTAAATAGATCCAGAAGTGGTTACTCAAGTTAAAAAGCTGTTCTGGACCACTTCAGTGGGCAGTTTGTGTCTACCACCAAGTTTCAGCGTGGTTTGACTTCATGCTGTCCTTAAAACAAAGAGACCATAAACTTGAGCCCTTGATTTTCCTTGACCCTAAATTCTCCCTAAGATTTCAAACTACAAAAAGTGCACAGGTCCAGGAATGGATGTTCTGGACGCTGGGAGAATCTGGCAGAGGACCAGGGTTAGCTCAGTGTGCAGACATCAATCTCCATCTCTGGATCAAGCCCACAGCTCCAGTTAGCTACATCATAGCCTTCAGAAAGACAGGCAAACAATTCTAGATACTTTGTGTGAAGGAGAATCTGCCAAATACCTGTGCAAGCTTTTCTCTTTTTCTCTTGTACTCTAACGATTTTAAAATCATGTCCCATTTCAAGTTTTAATATATTAGACTGAAACCTTCAGTCATTAGGACCCTTTATGTCTTTCTGCTAAACTGGGTGGCTCTCTTCTAGAATAAATATTTTCACCAGGATTTTTCCGGAACAGGAAATGTCACTCTTTTGCTCTCTTATTAATAAGGTAAGCAGATCAAGTTTCTCACTGCAAGAAACACCCTTGTCAATCTTTTGAAGCTTATCAGTATTATTTCCAAAGGGAGAGTGTGATGGCTTCTAATGATGCACATTATTTCTAGTTCCTTTCAGCTGGTTCATGCATCTGCAGATGGTGTTTAGTCTCCAAGTCCCCTTACCACACTAGAAATTATATTCCATTGGCCACCACCAAAGCTCTTAAACCAATATAGTGTGATTGCTTTTAAAAACATCTCCTTTTCTAAACAGGTTCTTTTTGTGTTTTTAGTGATACTGGGAGGCGCTGATTTTTTTTTGAAGTTTATGTATTTCAGATTGAAACATATGATGATGTCATATTTTTCTTCTATGTATTCAGTGAAGAAGTTGAGGAAAAAAAAGTCTATGTACGGAAAAAAAAAAAAAGAAATAAAGCTATGTGGGCAGAAATACTGTCTGAATTTCCAGGCAGTGCCATTATAATTTCCCTTATATACCAGTATGTATTAGAACACTATCCGTCATTTAAAATAATATAATGTAGTCTGTCACTCTGGCCATGTAATAATTTATTTTAAAAATACTTCTACAAAAACTCCCTTTTTGTTTTCAGTATAAGTATGAAGTGGAATTTCTCACTATTGTTGGGAAAAAAATCCAGAAGGATGAAGATTAAACTGAAGCTCACTTTCATTATTTGTCACTAGTCTTGGCAGGACATTGATCCTTTGAACAAGCATTTCCTACTTTAGACAAAAAAAACCAAACCAAACCAAACCAAAAACCAACATAAAAAAACAAACCGAAACTAAAGAAAAAAAATCCAGTTAAAATAAATAAAATTGGAAAATGGCTGGCTATGGATATTACGATGCACAATTCTGATGCAATGGAAGAGTGCAACTTAAAAGGTAATAACTTGAAGAGTTACATTAATTTTTGCAGTGGTGTAACCAATTTACAAATAACAGGGACACCATCTGTTCTCTAAAGAATCATGTGAAAAAATTCTTGCTAGCAATTAAGAGGTAGTATACAAGACATAGTTTCTGCACTTTTCGCTTCTTTTCCTGTTTCATTTTGGTTTGGTTGCTTGGTGCAGAAACTATGTCATCACAAATACCAGTAGATGATCTTTCCATTATTTTCTTTTCTGTTTTAGCCTACTTAGCTTAGATATGTACTTTTTTAATCAGTGTATTAGGTATTCATGACTAATGTGAATTTGTAGACGAGATCTGAGAGAATTATGTGGATTTAGGTTTAGAGCTTTTCCCATCCTGGCAGACTGATAGTAGTGGAGCATTTATTGTGCTCTGACTAATGTATTTTCTCTCTCTGGCCTCTCAATTATTTTTAGCTTTCACTTTCTCTTTTTCATAGTTATGGTACATTAGCATAAGCACCATTTCTTTCAGGTTATGCTATTACTGAGACTTTGCTAACATGTGGACAGGAATGCTGTCACAACTATTTCTCTGTTACAGATTTTCACAGTCCTAGAGGGCTTAAAGATAAAAGAAACTATAGATTTGTTAATGCATTTTGCAATTTGATTGTGTTAATGTGTTCAGTAACATGCTCAGATCTTTGGAATAAGTTTATGGCCTTTGAATTGTATTTGAGAGTGATTCTTATGTACACAATAGCATTCTGGCACACGACATAATTGCTATCCAGCTAAGTCAATAAAGACATAGTGAAACACAAAACAAAGTCATACAGGAGAATTAAATGACACAGGCTGCAATTTTAGTAGCTGTCATGCACGCTCTCTTTGGCCAAAACAAGCTTTCCCTAAGAAAGTGGTTCCAGTACACTACCACCATAATGGCTCGGAAAGTTAGCTGGGCTTTGGTAGCTGAGCCATGATGATTATTTTGGTTTCCATTGCAGAAGGTCTAATCAACATCAAGTACTTTCTTTTAATGTGTGCCTGCCCTTGAAAGAGCACATAATCCTCCTGTAGAGAGAATAGTGTAAGGATAAGGATAAGTAGGAATTCATCCCTAATTTTGAGCTACAGAAACACCTGGACTCCTGCAAAAATCTACACTTGTTGAAAAAAAACTTCCACAGACATTGTGCTAAATCAATCCTCCCTGACCCTTGAAAGCCTATATCAGTGTGACTAGCAAGATATGACTGCATTTGTCAGTCACACCAAAACCAGGATTTTCGCTTTCCATAGTGCAGAAGGTAAGGACCAGTCCCTCAGGGCAGATGATAAACCAGATCAGCATCTTGAAAACAACTACATGGAACAATCCTGACAAGAGACACAAAGCCAAGGGGCACTTTGGACACACTGGCAATAAGAAATAGAAACTTGCAATATCATTACTTCCTCTTAGCTGCTAAGAGATGCCTTTCAAGACTGAAAAAAACTGAACACATGTAAATTCAAAACTACACAGAGAACATATAAAGAGGCTTCACATTCATTTACTGAATGATTTTAACAGCAGAGAATTTCATGCCAGGATTTAAAACCAGAGCATTTTACAGCTGCCAGTAAAAATGCTTCAATATACCTAAGCACAGGCCTGGAGTTCCTGGAAGTGAACCTTCATTTTGAAGGAATCATGCTCTTGCTGATGTCTGGTAACAGCCCGCATTGCACTGTGGTAGGCAGAACTAGAGTTTGATCAATGAGAAAAATTAAATTGTAAGCAGCAATTAAGTGGATCTGAGATGAATGCAATAGATGCATTTTCAGTGTGGACAAAACCAGCCACACCAATTGCACTAATGGGACTTAGGCTTTTAAATTTTATTTGTACTGCATGCTGGAAATCCTAATCTGTTTCACCGATCTACAAGGTGCATGACACCTATACCTAAAAATGGAAATTGAGAATGATTATCCTGTTTCATTTTTACTCATGTGTCTGAAAATTTAAGTAGAAATGAAAAGTCCTGACTTATCATGTTATATAAGAGTTATCTCTGCTTATAAGAAATGGAGCAGAGTAGGTAGGCACACCTCTAGGCTGGAGCTGGGAGCACATCACAGGCAAAGGAAAGCACAAGCCTGGGCTCGTGTGGCATAGTCAGTGACAGGGGGAATGCAAGGAGATATCAGGGATCGGGACACTCATTTGCACTCCAGTTCCAAAAGTTTGTATACTTTTCAAAGTGAAAAAATTGTTCATTTTGGCACTTGACAATTCGACTGGGAGAAAAATAGGGACGGCACTGAAAAATTATTCTTGTGGTGATGAAGCTGCAAAAATAAAAATTTGTCTAGGTAAGGCAGAAAATATCTTTTTAAAAATTGGTCTTTCTAACAGCAACTGATTTCTACCAACAATTTAAGGTTGGCAACAGGGAAAGATTCTCATTTGCACCTATGACCAACTTAAGCCTCTATTTTCTGTATCTCCTTTTCATAATGCATGTCCTGCTCCTAAGGAAATAAAATAAGCAGGCTCAGTATCACAAGACTGTCGGTCACACACTGGCACAGCAAAGATAAAGCTACTGTAAGAGTAGACGTGGTCTCCAGGTGAGAAACTCTCTGAGAGCTTGGTCCAAAGCAGCATGAATGGCTGCAGCAATGACCACCACCTCCTGGCTAACTGCTCCATGCACAGGCCATTTTCCTGTTGCTTTTCCCCTTTTTCTCACAGGGCTGTACAATCTGTGTAGCGAGGCAAGACACTAACACCATGAAATCTCCATGGCAAATTATCCCTGTGAAAACAAGTGCACTGCAGTCACACGGGTGCATTCTCTCACCACCCCTTGGAAGAGGATGAGGGGATAAACACTGTGCCAACCCATATTCTGTTTCCCTTGGCCTGACAGCAATGGGATAAGAGCCTGTGGCGTACAGAAAAGCTGTACACAAGTGCAAGTACTAATGTGAACAAGAACTAATCTAACCATTACTCATTACTAGAAGGATTGCGGTGGCACACTGCTCCTATGACTAGAGCCAGGTTCAGACACCAGCCTTGCCCCACTTACTGCTCTGTTCTTCAGGCTCTGACCCTCTGCTTTTCTCTGGGATTTGAGTAGAGTCCCAGTCCTCCAGCTACTGCTTTGGAGGAATAAGTAGCTAATGCAGACAGCACGATCTAATGCTGCTTACAAGTCTTAGGCAATTCCCAGGAAAGAGCAAGGAACATGATCTTCTCTGGAACTGGCTCTACTGCAACAAACAATTCATCACCTCTGAAGAAAACTCAGGAAAGGAATTTTGCATTTTTTACAGGTCCCAGATGGGTCCCATAGAAGTCAAATACAGTTTTACTACTGATTTGTTTGAAACACTGCACCTCTCATGCCTGATTTCAATGAGGTTGCTGTTTTTTATGTTCCCTTTCTCCCTTGATTAGGGTACACCTGATGGACAGATGAGGAAGAAAGAATCAGCTACTGTTTCTCTCTGAAGTGTGTTGTCCAAAACAGCTGCTGACACTTTTAATGAATGTCAATAAAATATTTATCACTCTGACTACAGCCAAGCTTTAATTTGAACTCTTGTCTATGATGGCCTCAAACAAAGCACTTAAAAAATTACTAGAACCCAGAAAAAGAGAAATCTGATTGTAACTCTCATTTGTAATATGCCATGCAGCCATCATGATTTATCACAGTATATCAAAAACTGGCGAGTCCATTAGCAGGCTACAAAAATACTTCCCTACCCCTCATGTAGCTGCTTGGTTGTAGTAATAAATAATCTGCGTTGAAATCATGGGTTCACTACAAACAAAAGCATGCAAATTTCAAAACAGCTGAATAGCTGTTGTGTTCTGTTTCATGAAAAAGAAAGAGGGGAAAAGGGAGAAAGAGGAAAAAGTGAATAGGAAAAAGAAAAAAAAGGAAAAGGAAATAGAGTGAAAAGTGGTAGGAACTGACTTACTGATTTACAGTTTAATTAATGGTGAAATAATTTGTTGAACATCAACAAGGTTTTAATGCTGCCCTGAAGGACTATCTGGAAGTTCAATAGTGTGTTAAGACTATAACATGCTTCAGTGACCAAGACAAATCAACAGTCAACAAATCAGGGATCTGTATTTGAAAAATGGAAATCTGCTGTTTTCTGCTAAATGCTGAATTAATATGTATTGTGAATCAATATTATTGCCGTTTTCAATACCACAAAAAAATAGTAATTCATAATTCACTTGTTATCCCTTCCCTTGCAAAGCTGTTGACTCCCACAAAGATGGTAGCGAGTTGAGAAAACCAGGAAGGAACAAGAGCAAATGGCACAAAAGATCATTTTATTTGCTTGACTAGACACATTAATGAATTCCACTTAGGCTGGAAAAATGCAGAGAGCACCACAGCATCATACATTGCTTTAGCTTGAGTGATTCAGAGTCTATGTCATTAAAATGTACAGTAAACTGTAATTAAGCAATTAGACATGAAAGAGCATAGGCAGGGCTGAAATAATGCTAGACCTCCAAATACCTTGTTTGTTTTATGCCTATAGCAGTGTCAGCTTTAACTCTATTTCAAAATGACATATGCCCTGTCAGAGCTGTCTAACTGTGGTTATAAAGAGCTACCTCTTTTTCTTTCCTACCAAAAAGTAATTAAAAATATTTTGTTCTTATACTCTTGTATAAATCCCTTTAACTCTTGTTAACACATTTGCTGCTCATAGAAGTTGCCTCCCAAAAAGTGCGATGACGGCTAAGAGTCAGGAAATAAAGGGCACAGATAGGAAAGCTTTCTTTAGCATTAAAATAAATAATAACTTAGCCTCCAGGATAGTTTTAGTATAGCCTAAAAAGGGTGCCAACATGAAAAATTATTTTAATTAGGACTATAGGTAATTGCAAAACCTTATCAGAAGAGACAGATTATCTGCATCTCTCAGATCAGAATGCAAAATATATAAATATGGAACTCGGACAAAGGACATAAAGAAAGACATGATAAAGTAAACTCAATTTTAAGGGACAGTCATGACTGTATCACATTTTTACAGTTTTTCCAATAATTTCCTGATAAAAAAAAATCCAGGTCTCACAAAGACTCAGGAATGAAGTCTAACCTATACACAGCAGCAAAGTGAATAGGGGAATACATTTTAGTAAAAGGAGAGATTAACACAGGAATCTTACAACAAAGGACTTCACAGATGAGAGTTTAAAAACAAACCCCCAAAAATCCTACAGAGTTTAGAACAACCTGTCACAGTGGGATCTTTAAGCACCAGCTTTCACATTTTCATTCGTGTATTAACTTATTTGCAGGATCTTATGTTGCATTCTCATGCATATTTCTTATGGTAGAAACAGGTAGATATATATTGTAAAAATTATTATTGCAGAATAGCTACTAATCGGCAAGGTATGCTTCCACTTTTATTTCCAAGAGAACAAAACATATACTTGATCTGTAGGTTTTCTTTTTTCATTCTCCTTTTTTGTTTTTTCAAGCAGAGAGTAGGTATTTCAGGCATTAAAGCAAAATCTTAAAATAGGCACTAAATACTTAAAAAGTAATGAATGAGATGTGATTTAGGGAAAAAAAAATCCAAACAAACCAACCTCATCAAATTTTAAAATTAGAAAAAACAGGTCTGTAAGGTGCATCATAATGGGTTTCACATTTGAAGAAGCTGGTACTAAACACCAAAAGGGTCAAAATCTAGGAAAATCTGAACACTGGCCTGATTCAATGCCACAAATTTTACTGTATGAGGCCTTCTCACTGTTTTCAGCATTTCCTTTTGATAACTGGCAGTATAAGACCTTCCTCCACACTCAGACAACACAGGGAGCTCGTGATCAGCAAAAGCAAACAGGGTTTGTGAGGTATCAAAACCCTCCCTGCTCTCTGCATAGCAGGAAAAAATGTCTGTGCAGGCTCCAAGACAGAACTTAGTTCCCAACAAAGCAACTGTCACAAAAAGCACATGAATCTGAACATTTTTACCCTCTCTGTAGCCCACACACACAGAAATTTCTTCAAACAGGTTATTCATTATTCTACGGGGAGTCTTCCAGAGCGGTCCTAACCTCTGTGCAGAGTCAACTTCCCAGTGAAGAAATTAGTGACATTTGTGAGATCATGACATACTTTGGAGACAGTGAACTCCCATTTTTTTCTACCCCAGTGACTGTCTAATCGTGTTCCTGCCAAAAATTTGTTTTTCTCTTTCCATGTTTTCTGTTCTTCCTTTTTAAATTAAGATCACATTTGAGTCAAAGATTTAACACAGCTGAGTTCATGTTGGTATTGAGAATAGTCATTTAACCATTTGAGCTCTCAAATTCAATTTTATTTATTTCCTCCAAAATTTTTCTCATATTTCTTCCAAGTAACTTTGGGGAAAAAAAAAAAAACAAAACAACAACAAAAAAGGACGTATTGAGTATTTTATATTTGGATTTTAGTGTAAATAAGTTTGTCAGTAAAAACCACAAACTTCAGCTTGCTGATATCTTTCCAAAATAAAGAGATGAAAACAAATGTAAAGGTTACGAAAGCATTTGGCTCAGCAGACTTGCAGACTCATGTCCTCTGTTTTTCAGAACAGGAGGAATGTGGATAGTGGCCAGGACATTTGTCAGACAAACTCCATCAACAACCATAACTCACCGAGCCACATGTGTGCAATCTAATAATCCTGGCAGATGAATATTATGTAACATTGAAGTTGGTGGACTTGCAGTACAGCAGAATTCATCTGTGCTTAATCATGATTTGTTTATAGTGTGAGAAGACACAATTATGGGATTGGTACAGCAAGAAAAAACATACTTTATTTTTCTTTTTCTTTATTTTAGAAAGACAAATACCAGTCACCAAAATCAGCAGAAAGGATAGGAGACTAAAAAGATTTTTGTCTTATAAGCAAACAAATAGGAGCCAGGGTGATTTTTACCACAGGAGATACAACACGTCATCAGTATATGATATAACATATCAAAAAAACCCTAGAATTGTTATTCAGAGACTAATTACCTCTGAGGGTCTTGTGGTCTAATCCCTCACTCAAACCATGACCAATCTTGTAATTCTTTTTTTCCCTAAAATCTAGCTAGATTTCTTTTGGTGCAACCTGTGTCCATTGCTACTTGCCCTATCACCTTTAATTTTTAGCTGCAGACAGCTGTGAGGTCCTCCCTCAACCTTTTTTCTTAGGATTCAACAATTCCACTCCCCTCAGCCTCCTCTCACCTTTTCCTCCATTTTCTTCCAAAATAAGCTCATTGCCAATAAACCTTCATAAAGAATGGCTCCTGAAAGGTAGGAAAAGCCAACACAAACTTACCTAATTCCTGAATATGCTTTATTTCTGAATACACACCTAGACTATTTATGAGGGACACCTCATCTTCAGTGAGTGCACAGAGCACATACATTATTTAATGCAGGACCTCGGTTATGCTGTTTCCAGAGGTAGGTGACAGACAGAGGCTGAGGAAACAGATACTTCCATGGCCCAGAGCCTGACCTGACAAGACCACTGAAGAGAATTTTCAGGCCACTCTCACCAGTGCCACCCTTCTCTCTCTCCTCCTCCTGGCCTCATGGTCCTGCCCCATATCCCTTTTGTTAACTCCAACCTTAGCTGAGTTAACAGAACCTATTGCTGCAAGACTTTAGAATCTGGCAAAAATCTAGACATCACAATTTCTCAAAAACACAGTCTGATGCACTGGACATACAGAATGTCATTACTGCTGCCTGTACATTAAAAAAATAAACCAAAACACCAAAAAAAACCTCCCAAAAGAAACCCCCAATTCCTGTTTTGACTGGAGAGATTGTCTTGCATATAAAATTAACAGACCATATGTAAGTCTGTCTCTGATGGATCTCTAGTAATAGTGTGCATAATAAGTTCCCATTTGATAGAATCCTGTACAGCCTATGCTTTGGGTAGAGAATGAAGGACAAGAATGTGTGAGAGCCACAGAACTGCACTACCACAACTTTGGCTAAGGAGAAGAAACGTCTCCCTTTCACCCAGGTCATACATGTTTGCCTGCACATATGACTAAGTACATCTCCAGAGGTATCCTGACTCCTAGGCATGTTCAAAGCCACCTATTCTTTCCCACCTTGAAGCTCAGTATGTATTTAGTAGAAACAAGGGAAAGGTAAAATGTCATAAAGTCATACATTATTTTAAGAGGTGTTTGAGTAACCTGACCTATACACCAGTTGCAGATTTGGTGCCATGCTGTTGTGACACTGGTTCCCACAGTGGCTTCAGGGACATATCAAGGCTTCCTCTCAACAAAGGTAAAACTCAGTTTTGCCATATCAGTAAAAAAAGGCCTGTTGCAGGAGTCAAAGGGCTCAGCTTGAATGACGGGGAGAAGGGCAACAACCGCAGGGAGATGGGCTTTGTCCTCCCACTGCCTATTGTGTGGTGGAGCAGATCTCCAGGTGCTCCTTGCCTGTGGGATGGGCAAATGAGAGAGGACAGCCATGCTGTTTGGATGCTGCTGTCATTTACCTGCTCTGGTTTTGTGTGTGACCAGAGCAAGACCTGGCATAACAAACTGCTTAGGTTTTCTTTCATTAGCATGAAAGATGCAATGATGTTCACCATTTTATCCCTTTAAACTACTTTCTCAGTATTAAATGATATTTTGTACACATTTTACCACACATGGTACATTTCAGTTAAAGTGATAAGATCCATTTGTGCTGCCCTATGGCAGTCCCTGAACTGTACTCTCACTCTGAGAAGCCTAGGAACAGCATAAAACAGAGAAGCGACCTGCTCCAAACTTCAAACGCTTTGCCACAAACTGATTACTCACCTTAGGCAGAAAAAAGCATGTGCTCCTCAGTAAACAAGCAGTGGTATCGGCTCTGAATCAAGTTGCACTTACATACACAAAGAGCATAGGAATTTTACCATTAGGTCTATTACAGAAGTGCTCATCCTACCTATGTTTATTTCTTTAGCAATTTTTTAGGAATTACTTTTTAATAGCATTTATTACCGCCCCCCCCCCCCTTTTTATTTTAAAGCTAGAACTAGACAGACATTAAGGTGAGTTTGGTCTTTAAGTCACATATATTGCTCGCTAAGTGTGGCTTGTCACATGAGCGTAGAAGCACACATACAGCTGTATCCAGCAGCAGCTGACTTGACAATCCCAGGTGAAAACTTCTCATGACATGCTTCGTGTTGAGCAAAAGGAGTTTACTCCATACTGTAAGACAATGGCAGCTCAGACTGAAAATATAAACTTCTCTTTTTCTAAACCCCAGGAAATTACCAGTGTGTTAAGAGAAATATGGAAGCCAATCCTGCTGAAATCTTTATGCCAGATTTTGACTTCTTAGCTGGTCAACAAACCAAATGTTCTTTAGCCTGAAACCTCTGTAATAAAATATTTGAGATGTATGTCATCTCACCTCGTAAACTAATAAAGGACAGCTCTGTGAGAACAGGAGAATGCTGATTGGTCAGTCTGCTAAGATAACTACACAACTAGAGGTAGACCGGATACAAAAACACACTCTTAGGTGTTAAATTATTCCACAGAAAATATTATAAAATTTACTATTATGTTATCAATTTTGCACCATGCTTTTTTCTGTCTCTCCTGAAAAAGTATTAAGAACACAGCTCCATGTAGATACTTTATGGTAGTTCTGGCTCAGCTAATTAACTGAATTTAGTTTTTTTAATTTGTGGTTTGTGGGTCTGAAGCTCTATGAACTCCATCCAAGTGGCTCTCAATAGGTAATTAAAAAAAGAAAACCAGTCAAATAAGATTAGTTACACAATCAGTCAGCAGTCATTAGAAAAAGATAGTAGTCCATAAATTTACAGCGTTAAAAATCTCCACTTTACTGGGTCTTTATTGTCTAGTGTATCAGTACATGAGTAGAATTATTAAAAAAAAAAAAAGGAGAGAAAAGAAATTCACCCCTTTACAGCCTTTACATGTTGACCTCCCCCTCACTGCTTCACTGCAGTATGACCAAGTTTTGGTGTTTGCTACAATGCAGAAGCACATCTTATGCAAGGACTTGAGGACATCCACATAGCAGCATTTTTGCTCACCTTTTCTCTCACCACCTTTAGAGAATTAGAGTCCTCTTCACATGAAAAAATGTGAAGTGCTACTACAAATACAGAGGGGGTAAAATCAAAGCAAGATTATTAAATTCTAGCAATTTCTTTTTTGGAGTGGACCAGAGCCATGTCAGGATGCTGACAATGTAAGAACACAGAGAGCCCTGGAGCTAGGATGGAGGAAACAAGCACTGCTGTCTTCCAGACTAGACAGAAATGTAATCTTCTTTTATTAATAGGTCAGGTTTCCCTGCACTTATCACAACTGGAGCGATAAAATTTCCTACTGTGAACAATTACATACTGGATGTTCTTAATTATAATTTGAAAGTTCAGAGTTACTAGATTGTTTAATTAAATAAACTCCTAAAGCCTTAAGCTTATCACTGACTAGTAGTATTCTCATAGTTCAAATACATCTGTTTGAGAGATCTGAACTATCCCTACTCCTAAATGAGTTGTCATATAATTATAAAAGCTACAAGTAAGACCATCGATCATCCCATATATTTACCAATGAACTGTGTGCAACACAATTCCACAGAGAGCAATATTGAAAGAAGAAGCTGAGCAGACAGCAGGCCAGACATGAGTGTGAACCAGAAACTTTCAATTTGCATCTGGACTTGTTATTGTCCACAGATTACACTCATTCAAAGCTTCCACCCAGCCAAGCAATCAGAGAATTGACAGAAAACAAAAAGGATGCAGAGACATGACTCCTACACGATGCTGGAGAAATCCAAAGGCCAGTTTTGCTTTTTTCATTGATTAACATTCCAAAGCAATCCTTTCAATATAGGGAGGGCTCCAACAAATGTTTGTTACAATTATGCATTACTTTAGACACCTCTGATGTATAAAATGGGCAAATGAAGTCACGGAAGCCAGGACATTGTCTCTCCCACTGACAGTGGAGGAGTTTCACAGTGAAGCTGAGGACAAATGTCAGTGTGCCGGCATGCAGAACATGCTGTGCGTTATTAACACTTTGGAATTGCACAAGCGATTAAGAGCTCACTACCACAAATACTTATTCACAAAAATAATTGCTATTCTGATAAGAAAGCCTAATGAAAACAATGGGTCTACCAAGATGCTCACACGGACTAAAGCCAGAGCAAGACTCTTCTACAAATGAGAAGCTAAAAACAATCTAAAGCAGTCTGGACTATCCTCTACCTTCAAGAATAGTCACACACAGTCCCAAAGCAAGAAAGTAAAGACTTAGTCTTAGGTCAGGTGTTTCCTTGATCATATTTTGTTCTGTGTTGTGCAAGAAATACCCATGACTTAGCTAAGCTGTAGGTGGACAACACTCCCTGACAGATTTAGCAATTTCTACCAAACACTGTGGCAAATTACGCAATAATACAGCACATTTTTATCTCCTTCTCACATTGAAATGGTCGAATTGCAAAATGTGACGATATCTTTAAAAATAAACATTTTCCATTTTTTGCACAATAACAAGAAATGAGATACAAAAACAAGAAGTGCCATGGGATTATAGAAACTACGTCCTTTTGCATTTTGCAATACTGGAAATAAGAATTCATATTGCAATGCTTCAATCCCATTACTCACTGCTGTTTCAACAAGTGTTTTAACAGAGCACACAGCAAAGATAGTTGACTTGTGGCTTCCAAAGCAAAGAGTTCTCTTGTGCTGATTACAAAGCAGGTACCTTCCTGGTATATAATATCAGCAATCAACAACGGGGACTATCAAGAGTGAGCTGCTGAGACCAGGTTTGCAGGGTTACACAACGCACAGCAGCTTGCCCAAACCATCCAAGTCCCCAGCACACCCTGATGCAGCATCAGCCACATAACTGCTTCTTGCCTTTGAGATACACACAAACTTTATCTTCCTCTTGCCTTTCTGACAAATGCCGTGCAACTTGTGACCATGTAAAGGTTTCCTTGGGTATTGTAGGGCCAGAATCAATCTGAATTGTATCTAACAGTGGGATCGAGAAATGACACTTCTGTAAAACTCTTTTACCATTAAAATTTCATTCATGGACACATGTGTCTTAGTCTATAACTCAAGATGGTGATGAGCATTAACTTTAAAACAAGCAGTTTTCAACAAGATAATCAGTTGCATAATTTAGCCAGTAAAGTTCTGGCATAGTCTTCCCCAGATCCACAGGCATAATTTCTATTGATGTCAATGAGAACAAGGTACACACAGAAAGGTAAATGGAAAAAAGCAATCATTTCACAAAATCATAAAATATTTATCATATTCTTCTGAATATGTTAATGTAGATTCCACACAGCAGTCATGGATTTTCATTTCCACAGTCTATGCCATGTTAATATCCATATTTTTCTGCCTCTAGGTTTAGCATTTGGCAGTAAGCCACTAAACCGTGAAGTACAAAGGAAAAAGCAGAACAAAAGCATGCTCAGAGTCTCTACAATCAGCCGTGCAGACTTCTCCAGATGGAGCAAATGATATGGTCAATGAAGGTGCAGAAGGTGAAAAAATTAATCCAAGGGAATTAACAGGATGCCTGACACCAGAGTGCTCCCCAAAATCTCTTGTGTCAGCTTCAGCTGTCCATGCAGAGTCAAGTTCACATGGTGGATATGCACTAATTATGTGTGCCTCTCTCTGCAGTTACTGAATTTATTGATTGTTTTTACTGTGCTCATTTAATTTCTTTTCCACTATTTAGTTTGGCCAAGAAGTCTCCACTTCACACACTCTGAATTGCAAATCACAGCTGCCAAAAAACAAACATACACTGTTTCTTGTGCATTTTCCACGTTATTTCCAAAAGCATCAAAAAATGCACTTTCTTGAGAACTCTCACCACCTTTATCCCATCTGCAGCATTGCTTGCACTGTGCATCTACAATTATTTCTGGGTTTTCGTTCTACTATTCCCCACACAATACTGTGGCTGCATTGTTTCATCTTCTTTCAGGATCCACTGAGGATGCAAGGGAAGAAGTACATAGTCCAGGATGACAACAGAATTTTTCAAGATAGACTGGTTCACACTTGTTCATGTTCTATCTTCAATATTCAGTTATCAGCTTTAGAAAGCCTGGATTCTTCCTGGGTACCTCCTACAGCAAGGGCCAATTTTGGGGTGTCTTGTACTACAGTCCCAGATTTTTCCTCACAAAGTATAGAACAAAGAAAGTATCTTTCTGCAAAAAATTTACAGGTAATAACTTTGAAGTGATGGAGTTAGCCACATTCCCACAAGGCATATATGTGTTTGTGAGCAAGTTTGTGCAGAGAAAAGGAGAGACATGCAACCATTTTGTTATTTAGAAGGTTCACACTTGTTCCCCGCAGTTTCCCATTCTTGTTTTTAACTCTACTCCATGTTCTTCCTCTTAAAACTTCTGTAAATCCCTCAGAGAGCCTGTGACCCCTGTGCAGCAGAGCAAAGGTCAGAGAGACCTAGAAGCTCCCTGGCTGGGCATGCGTGCAACTGCAAGCAGTATTATTACTTGTGCTCATGTCATAACTCACCTAAGAAGGGCAATCTCTGAACTCGTGGTTCCAACCACAGTTCTCATTGGAACACACTGGAGGCAGGGGTTAGCAAGACTTATTAACTGCTTTAATGATGCCCTGCCATTATTTCAGAAGTACTTTTGCTTAGTGCTGCACTGTGCAACCAAGAATGCCCGAGGGAACCAGCATGGCTTTCCATGAAACAGGGCAGTCTGTTCAGCTCTCCTGACTCTTCCACACTCACAACTTTTTCAACCTGTTGCTCTGAGAAAAAAATTTTCCAGGAATTTATCCCTTTTCTCCATATCTCTCCAAACTTGTCAGGACTTCACCTAAACTGAATAAACTAGGAATCAGATTCTAGTCAAAATTACTCTTCAAAGACAAGAACAACATAGCACCTCTCCTTTCTCAAACCCTCTGCAACAGAAGATCATGAATTCTCTCTTTTAAACATCCCAACAGTCCCATGAATGTGGCAGAATATATAGTTTGATGTCTTATCAGAGGAATTCAGTTTTTTCAGTGGTTGGGGTGTTTTGGTTTGGTTTTTTTTTTTTTTTTGTAACTATTGGTGATGTGAGTTCAGTGAAAATGAAATTTTAAAAAATGAAGGTACTCAGAATCTATCTGATTCAACAGCTGACATTTCTATTCTTTTCCACAGCATCTAGATATCTGTACTTTTAATCTTGTTCGAAGAACTCTGCCTCACTGCTGGGAAGAAACCTGTGGGCAAGGTATATCCTTCAACTTTTACTCTTAGCTGTCACATGCCGGCAGCAGTTGATCAAGAAATCAATGACAGCAACAAATTCTGCCTTTTGTAACACTTCTCGTACCACATATAGAAGTGGAAAATGCATATATAAAAACTCTAAAGATATTATGTTTTGTTTCATCTTCCCCTTTGTAGATTTGTTGGCCAACTGAATAACCAAACTTGGCAGAAATGCTGATTAATTCACCTTGTGTTTACAATTCCTGCTTATTTAACTACCTGTAAGTCCAAATGTAGTAATAACAATTATTTGTTGCCTTGGAAACTCATGAACTATGCATTTATGCCTTTCTCGATGTATATGCTTTTTTCTATAATGCTGTACCACAGGTCTACCAAAGCTTGTAATTTACCAATTGGAATGAACATTACCTTCTGCAATTCAGTTACTTATCAACTGCTGATGGCCAAATTTTTCTTTAACCAAGGTGCAATGACTTTTGCCAAGTCTATCCCTGACGAACCTCACTAACATGTTTACCAAAAATTGTGGTTTTTATTTTCCCAGCAAATATAAAATAGATAATTTTTTTCCCTAATTATAACATAAAATATTTTCTAGCAGTTATTATTTTTCCTTTTCACATCCAGAAATATTTTGTCTTGGCAAACTGAGCTAACAGATAGCATGTTGAAGGACATTCCTAAATAATTTCTTTATAATTATTTTCATATACTGCAAAAGTCTTTGCCTTCCCTACAGTGTACCTGACTCTACTGGCAAAAAGAAGTAGAATGTCCTTTACATTACTGCCACATAAATCATATCACAGTAGTTGCAGAAATATCAATCAAAATCATTGGTGTCAGAAGAGACTAACCTCATGAGTCTCTCACATTATCAAAATACTCTTACCATCCAGTCTAAATACACTCTTACCCACCAATTTAACATAGGAATGTATTTGCCTTATTAGCCAAATAATAATAAACTGCCTGCTTTCTGAGTTAAAGGCAAATCATTAAATGTGCCAACCAAATCTCACTTCCATTACACTAAACAACAATGCTCCCTATAGTAAAGGCTTCTAAGCTGGCTACATTCAGTTTTGCTTTTTGCTTTCTCTACCAAAATATCTAAAACCAGAAGAGCAGACAACACCATTTTCAAAGGTGTGCTTACATCCTATTTTCTAAAAGGCAGACACATGAACTGCAGACAGGCTTGCCCTGCTCCACCAGGAGCTCAGGGAGAGATACCAGTGAGAGTGGGGAAGCCTCGGGGTACCTGCTGATGCTGGCATCTGTGCAAAGAGAATCCCACAGAAGTGGGTAGAAAGTTCCCTGCAAAGAACTTTGTGGAAACTGGGCCAAGATTTAAATAATACCTGGACCTCCCAGAAGGCAATACATTACTTAAAAATATGACGAACCAAAAACCTAATTAGATTTGTAGCACAGTGTTGAGGCTCCCCAGGTACAAGTGAGGAGCTTTATGGCTAATGCTGAAAAGCTACAGAATGTCATTTGACTGCTGCTCCATGGCTAGCTTCTCAGAACACAGTGTTATACTAATAGCAGCAATACCTAAAGTTTCAGAAAATCTTTTCTTTGTAATTCCAATGGTTTTTATTGCTAGTATTTGTAACAGTGACACATATGATAAAATAAAGATCCTGAAGAGCACAAAGTCTTTGACTGAGATGTACAAATAGACCTAGCAGTCAGGTCTCAAGTTCACATGCTATGGAAATGACCCAATATATTTATGATTTTATTAAGACAGAAAAAGCCTTGATATATGCACAATGTAAAATCCTTGCTTTTCTTCCCTGCTCATTATTCATCCAGCTTTCCAAAGGGAAATTATTCTAAACAGCAGGTGATTCTGTACCTTATACTGATAAAGAAGAGGAAAAGCAATTTCCCAACAGTCCCCAGCCATCAATCCTTTTGAAAAATAAGCTTGACTGTAAGCTTAAGGCACTACGCCTGAACTAGAAAATACCCAAAGGGCATTCCAAGCTATGCCAGAGCAACTGCCATTTCTTATGTGAAATATGACTTCTAAAAACTTTCTAGCTAAAGAAGTTTTTTAGTAAGGTAATAATTACTTAATGCCTACACAAAAGAGGGGGAAAAAAAAGTTATTTTCTCATTAGTTTCCCTATCTTCAGGAAAAATTCTCTCTCCTCTAAATGAGATCAATCAACTGTTTTCTCTGCACTAGGATTTTTTTGATGATTAGGTCTGATTATCAACAGTTATGTTGTGAAGAACTTGAAAACATGGTGAAAATACAAAACACTGACCTTTCAGAAAGTACTGTTGTACTGTGTTATATACTCTCCCATGCATATTGATCATCTCCCTGCCTACTTCAATAGGAAAACATAATTAAGTTGAGTAGGGTACTTTCTATTTTTCACAGCGCAGCAAACAATGGTGCCAGTTGACATCACCATCATTAATATAAAAAGATACTAAACAACAAAAGCCAAGGACAGAAGGTGGCTCTCCAGATTCCTGACTTTTTTCCTGCACAAACCTGCTGCTAACTTCAGAGAATTCAAGAAGATGCTAATGCGAAACAGATTGGCATTTTGAATGACTATCATTTTAGTCAGATAAATTTCTCCAAGAGCTGGACCTACAGAGGTATCATATTCCAGATAAAAGGGTTATGATTTTTGCACAGACATGCAACTGATTATTATGGGCATCCCAGATAACTCAGAACCCTCTGCTTTTGTCCCGATCATATCACAGGTCAGGTAAGGAGAACACCAAACACCCACCACTATGAAATAAGACAACAAAAAATTTTGTCTGTCTCTGTGGTGGAGTACTCAGACTAAGGAAACTGATAGATCGTACATAAAATAGAGAGGATCCTAACTATGATTTGCTAAATTAAGCAAAAGTGTCCAAGTCTTCAAGAGCAAAATTAATAACCACATGTTGTCTTTTGGAGTTTTGCTTAACCACTAAGAGTTGCTGAATTTATATTCCCCAGATTTCACCAAGGCAATATTCACTAAAGAAAGTATTCGAGTGAGTAGGCCTCTCAAAAAATCCTTACCTGCATGTACTTATCTAGCTTGCCTACTCCTATGCTTTCTACTACCCTCACTGCTAATTATTTTCTTCTAATGAAAATCAAGAGACACTACAAGAAGAATAATTTCCTTCACCTGTCATCTCCTTTTCCTTTTCCTTTTCCTTTTCCTTTTCCTTTTCCTTTTCCTTTTCCTTTTCCTTTTCCTTTTCCTTTTCCTTTTCCTTTTCCTTTTCCTTTTCCTTTTCCTTTTCCTTTTCCTTTTCCTTTTCTCTCACTAATGCCTGCCACCCCAAACAGTCCTCCCAGCACAACTATCTCAGAGCTCCTAGATGAAATTACTGAAAAATGAAGTCTTTACCACCCTTACAACATTTTTCTGACCCATTTAAAACTTTTTATATAATTTATTATATTTTATTTTTTATCAATATATATATTCTTATCCTTTTTTATGTAGTGCCACAATCTAGATCAATTTCTAAGGAAAATGACAAGGTGATTTAATGTTGCTTCAGTTGCTAATTCAGCTGTTGTCTCATAATTGAGACAAAGAGAATACTTTGCTGACAACTAGTCACCACTAGAATATTGCTTGGTTTAGATGACTGGCATAAAGCTTTTTTTTTTTTTTTTTTTTTGAGTGAAACTAGATATTAGGAAGCATTTCTCTACTGAGAGGGTGGTCAAATGGAACAGAATTATTAGAGAGGTGGCCAATGCCCCAAGCCTGTCAACATTTAAGAGGCATTTGAATAATGCCCTTAATAATATACTTTAACTTGTCCAGGCCTGAATTGGTCAGACAGTTGGACTAGGTAATCACTGATGGTCCCTTCCAACTGGCACCATTCTAGTCTAAATAATATGCCAAATAAATAAATAAATAGGAGACTGAAAAAGTTCTAAACTACCTCTCCCTGGGAAGTGTATGGTGCCCAACAATGCACATCAGGGCTGTTACATTCATTGTGAGAGATGGAAAGTAAGAATCAAAGCCTTGGCTCAAGTCCCTTATTGGCCTAATGGATTTCAAACACAGCAAGACTCTGTTGAGCTTGCATTTGGAGAAAGCCTGCTTCATTGAGAGTAATTAATGTCATGGTATTTTTCCTCTAGATAACGACTCTTTCCCTTGCTTCTGAACAACGCTGTCATTTTACTGCCAAAGTTCCTTCCAAACTCTGCATCATACCACCCATGTGGAAGTTTAGCTGTTGGAGCACTGACACCTAGAAGACAGAGGAGACAGCTCTGAGAAAGGTCTGGAGTGGCAAAAATGTAATCTCAAATGGAACCTGGATGATTTTGTCAGCAACTGCTCTTACTGTGTCAAAAGATGGCAATGCTCAGCATTTTGCTGGTCCTTACCTTGCTTTAAAATAACCAAGAAGCCCAGCACCTAATTCAGTGAGCTAAGACCACTGTGAAGGCTTTGATTTAGAGATATATAAATTTCATTATCAAACATTATCAGATGAAGCCCTGTTTTAGCTGGTGTACATTTCTGACAGATAATTTTCTAGTTTTCAAGCACATTGCCTGTAAAGCAGATATATCCTATAGCTATCTCTCACATTGTCTTTACATTGTCAAATTCAGACACGTAACATGATTTGCAAAAGCTGAAAAAGGTAAACCAAAACCGTGACATGAATTTAGATGCTTAACTATGCATTTAAGAACCAGATCTTTTACTCTACCTTGAATGAATGGACAAGTATAAATACTCTTGACAGAATATTACATCCTTTATCATTGTTTCATCAAAAGTACATCCAAATGTTTAATTTATATTTTTTTACAATGCCATTCATGACAAAGACATATAACCCACAAATACAATACTACCTAGCAGCTGTGTATCTCCTCCCATCATCCTGAGTGTTGAAAACTGAAAAACAAACATATTGGCTTGTTATCCTTTAAAAGGCATTGATGAACACTCTTTCTCTTTTTTTCCCCTCTATTTCATCTGTCAAGAATTAATCACTGTCCCAGCTGCAAATGAAACTTTTATTGGGCAGTTATCATCTTAGTCTATACTAAATCCTTTCCCTTTGCTCCATGTATTAGGCAAAGATGTCATTGCCTGCAGAATACAGCAAAAATAGATTATAAAAAATGAAACTTAATAAAACAAGTGCTGTATTTCTTGTACCATCATATTCCTGGATTTAACCAGTGTATAGAAAAGAAACAGCTGATGCCTATCCCTGACAACTCCCACCATTACATCAGTGAAAACAGAATGTTCTCCTGGCCCTGGAATACATGTACAAAACCCAAACATAATGCTTTTTAATCTTTTTCAGTTGAGAGGGGGGAAAAAACCCCATCTCTTTCTTTACCCCTGAAAAACCTATAGCCCGTCTGATATCCCCTCACATACTTTTTGAAATTTAGAGAAAGGAGACATGAAGCAATAATGAAAATTAAATACTGTTCCTTAAAACAAAATACAAAGAACTTTAATTTTACTCTTTTAATTGAAGGTGAAACAAAGTATCAGTGATTAGAATGCTTCTGACTACGCTTAGTAATAGATTTTGGTAAGACAGAACCTACATTAACATTGGAAAATTACTGTATTAACTTTATTTCCCCCCATTGTTTGCTCATATGCAAAGGGATGTTTGGTGCTTCTGTGCATCAGTAAGATTTGTACAGCTTCCTGATTTTTTGGATGAAGAATGATCACAGCAAGTGAGCAAAATCATGCTAAATAATTAATGAGGAGTCAGTAACACTCAGGATGTCTAGAATATCTGGACCAATCTTTTATTCTCTATTACATGAAGTGCAATTTCTGGCCAGCTCAGCTGTCTATACACAACAGGCAGAAAGGGAAAAATGTGAGATGTGTGCCAGCCTCTCCAGCCTTGCAGTGACAGGATGTCACCTGGCAGCTGTTTCTCTAACAACTACCTCAATTAACTATTCTTTTGAATATTTTCTGGGATTTATGCAAATGTTTATGTCAATACAACTTTAGCAGAAACATCTAATGGGGGATGAAGCAAGAGCCTTCAAAATAAATAAGTTAGGTTTGCCCCTGGGAAAACGAACAGAAAGACAAGGAAAAAAGCCCAAAAACTAAAAAGTGTTTTAACAGTGAAACTTCTGCACTTTTTTCCTCCCATTTTTTCCTGAGAGGCTATTCAAAATCAAAATGTAACATGGATATGGATGGAGCTACTCATCAGTTTAAGCAATTTTAGCTAGAGCTTTTCCTGCCAGCCATTACGAAAGGGAGAATCTTCCACATCCCAAAATGTTCTCTATCCCTGAAACAGGTAGCAGACTAGAAGCTTTCATAGGTTCAAATAAACAAAACCAAATAGCAGTACAGGTTAAGTAGGAAGCCTTAGCAGCTGGTACAGGCATCAGTTATTCAACCTGGTTCAAAACTTTGCTAGCATTCAAAGCCCAAATGTGAAAAAAAACATTGATTAAATGAAATCCAATTAAAATGGCAGAAAGATTTTTAGTGAAAACATAAGATGATTTGACTGCATTCTTTTATTTTACTGTCTACAATCTCACTGCTCTGAGCTGTATTTTTTTTCTCCCCATGAAGATTGCTATCAAACAATGAAATTGAAACAGTATCAAGTCTGGCATACAATGAGTTGGCATTAATACTAGCTAAATCCTTCAGATGTCTAATGTTGAGATGCATAATTTTCTTCATAGCATATTCATATCAGAAAAGCTAAATTGGTTCTCTCTTTTTTTGATCTTTTGTTTTCTCTTATGATGGCTTTGCCGCTTGCACATTCCAGCATTATAATAATGATCTACGTGAGAGGGGGGGTTGTGCAATTCTCCTATCTCTTTTTAAAAACCTGTTATTTGGATTTTGATACTTGGATTGACCACTGGATCTTCCCTAGAAGCAGAATTTCACAGCAGAAGACACGAAACTTACGCACAAATAGCAGCTTTGAACCAAACGAAAGAAACACAACAGGGTGAAAATATTTGAAAGTTTAACCTTATGAGGTCCCCGCTCTTTTTTTCACTCAGACAAATAAAAAAACTCCAAGGAATTCTATTCCAGACCAAACGTAAAACAGATTACCATTTTAGTATAAAAAAAGTCTTGGCTATGTACTAAATCAATACTGAGAGAAAGCAAAATTACAGGTAAGAAAATTATTTTTTCCTTTTTCTGTGTTATATTCACTTTTGTGGGCAGAAGTAATAATTCATGGGAAGTAGCAAAGAATGACCATCATTTATCAACTGCACAGAAATAGTGATGAAAGAGTAAAATAAAATAACTCTTCCTCCCTCTCCAAACCTCAAAAAGGCCTATTTTGAAGATCTTTCAGTAACTGAAAATTGTGAAAGACTTGTTCTTTTCTGTATGCAAAAAAATTATGGTTTTTTCCAATTCATACCATATAATTTCTGAGTAAATATTAAACATTCTAGGAAGAGGGAGATACAAAGAGAGGGGAATTTTAGACCTCTGCTTTCATACAAACAGACTTCCCTTTTGATATATAAAGCAGCTAAAGTTTGTATGTATGCAAAGCTTGGTTTCTATTAGTAGTAGGAATCTTCCTTCCAAAGATGTTTCTGAGAGGACTGAATGATTTGCTATCTAAATACTATATTTAAATACAGCTCTGGTGGAAAACTAATTTTTCTTCATCCAGAAGCATCATACCTCCTTATAATCATATACCTTGCAAAACTGAAATCTGAAAGGGTGCTCCCAGATTGCCACCTTTCCTGCCTGAAAACAATGGAGCAATTTGGCCTGGCAAATTACAACACAGCTTTATATAGCTTTTTCATGAAACTGCCATACACCATAGGGGATGCAAATAGGCTTCTTTCAGGTCCGATTGGTTTAGATAGACATTATTGTCAAGACTGCTCCCAAAAAGACAGAATTCCTTTCAAATATTTTGAAAAAAATTCCTACCACCATTAGAAAAAAAAAAAAAAGGTAAAATAATCATGTGCTTTTGGTTGAAATCAGCCCTGTGCCGGAAAGGTCTAAGAACCTACACGCAGGTTTTTTAATATATCAAACCAATAATACTGGTTAGTAACTAAAACAAAAAAACGAACCTCAAACCACCTCTATTAGTGCAACATACCTCAGTACATGCTCCCTGTCTGGTCTGAAGATATTATTTTACTGGGAAGGAGAAGATATTGAAGCATGAAGATGAAGTGCCTCTAGACATGGTGGGGGTGGGTTTACTAGCTCAGGCTTTCAGAAGCCATGTCCTAGTCAAGCTCCTTCAAACAAGAGTTTATTCCAAGTTCTCTCCCAAAGGCAAGTAATATCCTACTAACTTCATTATTATCCCACTAACTACCTGACAATACACTCCTTGTATGCTTTACACTACATTGCCAGACATAACCACAGCGCAGAGATTTTACTCTATGCCTTGCTCCCGATGTCTTGAATTGCATAGAGAAAAAAATCTGCTTAGATTATACTTTTTCTTGAGAAGAATTCAAATTCTGATTCATTTTCAAAAGGTGAACATACTGACATAATTAACCACCAGTCTTTGAGGGAGGAAAAATGGGTTTGTTTCAGTTTTTTGTTTGATTTAGTTTCTTTTGCCTTGAGAAGACCTCAATAAATAATAGAGAATAAAAAGAGTTCGAGGGAGGATTAAAGATGAAAAAGTAAAATAATACATTTAGAAAAGACTTGGAAAAGTTTTAACTGAAGGTTGTTTAGTACCACCAAAGTGCAAACAAAAACCCCTACATTAGAACTATTTGTAGAAGAAATAGTAATTAAGAAAATAAGTTAAATGCATCTGTAAAGAAAGATGTTTGCTCCATCTCTCTCAGCTTCGGGATAGACCTATCAAACGCTAAACCAGTCAGACCCTCAAAAATAAACAAATTTTAAATCTATTAATTCATGGGAGACTAGGATTTTCTTAAATTCTTATGTAACCAAACACAACTGGATCTAGAAGATACATTATGCAATAATCTGCAGGTACTGTGTCCAGCCTTCACTGGTTTCTGAGGAAGGATATTTGCCAGGTAAAAGCTGGGAGCCAGGGCAGCTGTCTGAATTCAGAGCCAGAGTGGTGCTGAATAATACAGCACAGAATGTGAGTCCAACCAAAACTCTTTTGGGTTATACAAGGTACCACACTTGCTAAATAAAATATGAATTCAATTATTTTATTTGTTATTTAAAGAATTAGTACTTCAGGATTGGCTGAGCAACAAAAGCAACAAATTCTTGTTCAACAAAACAACAATTATCCCAGAGGAGTAATTGCAATATGTGCTCTAATCCTCAAATTTGAAACTCAGGGTGATTACACAACCTGGAATTTAGAACATCTGAAGGACACTCACAAACGTATCTGTTATTTACTGTTCTGAGGAAAAGGCATGAACACGTCTGGCACCTTTGAACATCTGAGTTCCAGAGTTAGATCACATCACAAATAAGCACAAGGCACTTGCCATTAGTTTAGCCAGCTCTCAGGAGCCCATTCATGTAACACTGCTCCAGCTCTGATTTATCTGTTTTTATTTTTAAGAAAAATTCACATGAATCTTAGGTTTTATAAAGTCCCTGGACTTCCACCTACAATACTGAAGACAAGAACACAAATGAAGAAAGGTGTCACTATTACATGAGGAGATAAAGACGGGAGACAAAGCCTTGACCTCCTGCAAGACATTGGCAAAGTTTCTTGACTCAGGGGAATCCTAACTTTACCCTAAGGCCCTTCTGATAGCACATATAGATTCAGACTGCCATAGCAGACATTTTAAAATGGAAAGACAAACAGATAAAAACTGCTTCCCAGTTTTGTCTCACAAGATTCTACAGCAAAGGCCCATACTTCACTCCCAGCTGCTGGGATATCAACTCAAATTCAAATGTTCCAGCTAATCTTTGCTCTGGGTCTGTTGAGATGATGTCATGGATTCCTCTGCCTCAGTCACAGGGTCCATTTAAGCAACAACAGTGAAGATTCGGCCAGAAGTAGTTATTCAGCACTAAAATCAACCAAAATGTCTCAAACTAAAATGATTTGAGAAACATAAATGATTCTCTGGAGAAAGACAAAGTGAGTATCTTTTTATGTATTTCACAGAATGCTTAGAAAATTGAGGAAGAAGAAATATATGACATCCTTCTGCATGAAAGAAGACTGAATTAAACCCCAGATATTCTTGCCAGATATTTGCTTAATACATTCTCAAGTATCTCTACCAGTGGACACTTTCCATGTCATTAAGTAATTTAATGTAGAGCTTAAACTGCTCATTCAGTCACAAAGGTTTCTCTAACTCCCTAGTCTGATTTACCTTACTGCCTTCTAAGTCCTGTGCTGCTTATCCTGTCCACAACGGACAGGGAGAGAAGACTGTTGCCTTTCCCTTTGCAACTACGTTTTAGGCACCTAAAAAATAATTCTGTGGCCCACTTCAGTCTGACGCCATTTTAGTAACCAAGACCCTTTAACATTTCTCTCCACTTTCCAGACATGTAAATCCCATTTGCTACATCTTCTTTGCTCTCTCCTTTGGTCTAGTTAGATGGCTTACATCCCTTCTGAAGGATACAATGTGCAAGCTTCATTTCTGTTGAGGCTGCATGAGCTCAGAAGAGAATAGAGAGCCTTCTCTTCTTTTTCTTCTTCTTAGCGTCCATTTTAGCCTTTAGAACTTCAATTAATCCTCTTCCTCACCCATCTTTCTCACTCCTGTAATGTTGCAGTCACTATTCTGAGAAAGACAGTTTTGCACAATTTCACATAAAATTGGCTTCTATTTCTTTCAGAATGCTGCTCTCATTTGTCATGATCATCCCAAATACAACCCTCCAGTGTACTTTTAATCCTCTCACCTTTCCTTCATCTGCAAATTCAGTAAGTATTTCTTAGCTGATATCATGGAATTGCTCTTTTCTATAAGTTTCTTTTCAGTGTTATAGAATCCATAGCTAGAGAACAAAATATACCTATTTCCCTTCCATTTTATCCTGAACTCTTCCCCTCCCCCAAGACATACCGTCACCCAAGTGATGTTCCTGCTTTTTAAAATCGTGTTATACAATAAGTACTGAACCTCTCATTGCTGAAGGGATGTTATGACAGTTTGCCCCTACCACCTTTGCTATTGTGCAACTTAAGATAATATTTGCCTTTCAAAGCCTAAAACGTTTCTAATATTGTATAAGCACGGCATTGTAGCTGTTCCTTGTTGCGGATAATCCGCTTGACATCAATGCAGCTGTTCATATGAGTTACACAACGGATTCCAAAAAAGTCTATTATTTGTTTGGTCCTAAAATTAACACACGCATAATACAAAACTATTCATGACATATTTTTTGGGCAAAGCAATGCATGTTTCTTGCTCAAAGTCCCTAGTCTGTTGGGCTGCACTGCCTGGTATCACTGTGTTCGTGGGACCCAACCTTCATGCAAACAAAACTGATTGCTTCAAATGATCTTTCTGGTAGCAAAGGCCCGAAGGATGGGTCAGTAATTTCATTAATATATCCTGCTCTGGTGTGAATATTCTTAATTGAAGTGTGGAGAGGGCCTAAAGACATTTCAGATGAGAGGTTCTGTGAAATAAGGCATGTAATTAGGGAATGTTTCAGAATGATTGAAAGGGTGTTTTTCATCAACACCATCTTCGCTGTTTGAGGCCATTCACTGAACTTTGCAGAAAGGACTTTCTGAACAAGAGGAATGTGGAACATAGCTATTACTACTGTCAAGCATGACACATAGGTGAGAAACAAAAACGATCCCTCCATTAGTTAGAAAATCATAGCCCTGGCTAGTGAAAGCTCTACATTTCATCTGTGGCCTTTATTATGGAATTCTTTAAAACACTTAGCAGTATCTTCTGTTTTTCTCTGAATGAAAGCTGATAAATTAGCAACAGAGGGAAGAGTTCCTAAGCTAGACAGTTCACTTGGAGTCGTTATATAAATAGCCTTTCTGAAATGTGTCCAAGACTTAAATTACTCTGATTAGTTGATGTCTGTGGAACTGGCAACAAGCCTTTTCACTGTTGCTCTCATGGTAATTATTACTCTTGTTTCACTGCATATTTTGATAGCATTTCTCAAGTGTCTAGTTATAAATCTCTTAAAAGCCTGAGGATGGTTGAATCAGTAGAGGTAAAATAAGAACAGATCCCAGCTGATATGGTCCCTGCCTTTTCTGTGCAACTATTTTTGAAGTTGAAAATAAGTGTCTCCCTACATCCAACCCAAAACTGATCAGAGTGCACTTCAAAAAATGAAGAGGGATGCTTTAAAGCCTATTCATTACATTTATATATCACGAAAAGATGCATAATTCAGAACAACAAAGTTATGAGCACACAGTTTGCTTCTTTTTGTTAGACTACTTTTTAAAAAATTAACTCTATAAATGGAATTTCTAATAGTCATCATCACCACACATTTTTCCTTGTAGATAACAGCTCTCTTCAGATTCAAGAGAGCTCTAAAAGATCTCATTTATCTAATCTTTCAGAACCAATTAATTTTGCCAGAAAAATATTCATCTCATATCCTCCAACATCAAACCTTTCGTGTTCCCATAATTCATCTCCCCAAACTGCTATCAGCTCTGCAATGGAGTTTGTGTCTCTTTGTTCCCACAGTTGTTTCAAACACCACTTCAAGTCCCATCACTTCTCATTAACTAGTAACTTCTGCAAATCTCTTTGATAGAAGAGTTAAATCCCCCAAGTCAAAACTTTGTAAATTAACATTTATTAATCCACGTTTCACCCTGCTCTGCATTATCTGCCACTGAATCAGGAATAGAAACTGCTGTCTCAGTTCCTATCATGTTAAATGACTTTAGAAAGATTCTGTTTTATTGTCCTCTGTAAAAATCATTCCTTTGCACCCTGTGCTGCCTAAGAGTGTCACAATGCACAAGATATTCCTCTAACAATATGGTATTACATGCCATGGAAAATCAGCTGTGAAGTATTTTCTGATAGATGCTGCAAAAAATTTTCCATGCTGTATGATGAAAGTAGATATAAGCAACCTTTTAATAACGTGCAGCACATCTCGCTTTGTTTTTGATTGCACACGTCCAAATGGGTAAAGGACTTAATTCTGGTGGTTTTGAAAGATAAAGCTGAAATAATCTTAAATGAAATATATCTTTATACTGAAGTAAAAAACCAAAGTATATATATAAACATGCATCATCATAAAACCTGAGTTTCCATTTCAGTGGGTCCAAGTGGAAATACGTGGCTGGCAATTGACAAAGATGCCAACTATAAATTTTGGTAAAGAGAGCTCCAAAAAAACCTTCTTATTCCACCAACACCATTTTTCTGTTCAACAGTACAGAAATAAATGGCCAGACAATACCTATACAAATGAATGTCATGAATGTCACCATAAAGTCAAGGAGGTGAGAACAAAATTCTTCATAACCAAGAAGTTAGATTACAAACCGAAACATTCTCTACATGAAATACAATACAATAGCAAAGGACAAAATGGTGAGTGGGCTGAGGCATTCAGGAAGCAATTCCAAGAGCTACCAGTACTGACAGACTTCTCCTAGACAGAAGATGAAAAATGTGCAGAGGAACTGTCTGTAAACTGAAAAATCATCCAGCAGATTAGGCAGAAACCATTTTTCCTTAGGATCTTAGCAGGGTTTTGTTTTGCTTCCTCATCTGACAGTACTTTCAATTATTGAGACAGAATGACAAAGGAGCATATGTGCTCAATGATCAGAGGACCTGCACCATCAAACTGGGCATCTGCTACTCATTTCCAAAGGATGCTGCAAGTGAGATACAAGTGAAAACCAGAATACTGAATAGTCCTGAGCCAAGCCAGCTGGAACAGGACCAAGGAATTGGGCTATTGTCAGAGGAACTTAACACAAGTAGTCTATAGAAAGTAATTTGTACCTGGGAATGCACCCTGTAATTGTTTCATTTTATTTGATCAGCAATGTTACAGAGATGATTTAGGCACACATATGGCCAACAACAGACCAAAGAGCGATTGCAAAGGCGATTCCATTTATCTTTGGTCTTGCTCCCAAATAGAGTTAAAGTGCACTATCATGACCCAGCCAGTAATCTGTGAAAATATAACTAGATCTGGAGGAATCATATCCTTGAACAGGATGCATCACAGAAATAATCACCTAATTTATGAAGCTGAAGGGTCTCCTTTGACTTGATTTCATTCTAGCCTGACTTGCACCTGCCCCACTGTGCCCTGAACTGCTCACTCATTTTGGAAAATGTTATGGCTACCTACTGCATTCACCTGCTGTAACTGCAGCTGTTATTTCTGTTACTTCTGTTTTTCCACCAAAANACAAAAAAAAAAAAAAAAAAAAGGGTAGTTTTTCTTCCATCTTCCCAAGCTGACTGACAGCCTGGTAAAACACATTTTGTAAACAAAATTCTGAAGTGTTGGGTCAAATCAATTCATTGAATAATAGTTGTTCAGTGACAGAATCACTAGAGGTGCAATGTTACAACTCCTTCTAATCAACTGCACAGCATTTACAGAAAAGATTGTCTCACTTCAATGTTTTTTTTCATTAAGTCTTACAAATACTTCTTCTTTCATTGTTTCAGATAAATCCCTGAGTAATGAGTAACCTTCTTAGTAATTTAGTAAGAAGGACATAATTTCTCAGATTTTATGGAGACAGTAACTCTTCATAAATGTGTGCTAACACAGCTTCTACTAGAAACCTTTGTAATCTCACCACATCGTAGGAAAGGGAAAAGGGAGAGAACTCCTTTTCACGGAAAGCATGGTTAGCAGTGAATTTCTTCAAAATTACAGAATCACAGCAACTGAAGCCATAAGGGACTTTCAGCACCATCTGGTTCAAACCCTGCCTCAAAACAGGTCTGTTTAGAACAGGCTGCTCAAGACCATGTCCAAGTGAATGCTGAGCCCCTCCAAGGACAGAGGCACCACAACCTCTCCATAAATCCTATTCCAGTCTTTGACCATTCTCAGGGTAAACAGAAAAAACTTAATAGCTAATCAGAATATTCCACATTAATATATTTTCTTACCCAAATTTTTTAAATCTATGACTGATTTAAAGTCACACTAATTACAAAAAAATCAACTTCTTATCCATTGCTTTGTGCCCCTCAAACCCACAAATGCCAAGTTTGATTTAAATTTCTTTTCTGTCTTCATTGAATACCTGAGCAGCAAATGAAATTCTATAAATAAAATGTGTACAGGAATTCCGTACGGATGTAAAGGGAAAAAAGGATTCAGAATAGAGCATGAACGTGGCAGTACATCATTCCACAGACAGAATAAGCCTGATAATTGTTCAATTAACAATTATTGCAAAAAAGGTCTTTACCCTGCCCCCTACCACTCCAATACATGACACAAAATAAAATCCCACATTATCCTGTTCTGATCATCAGGATGACTGGGAATAACACAGAAGAAAGTAACCAGATATTCAATCTGCTTGCACCTCAAAGCAGTCTTCTCCTTTTTTTTTTTTTTCATAACTATTACAGCTAGGGCTCTAGGAGGCCTGATAAACATTTCCAATCTTGGATAATACTGATTTAGTAGTGTCCAAGGAATTACAGTGCATGAAATATCACCCATAGACATAAACAAAGATTACTGAAGAGTTTACTGAGTCTTTTCCTTAAAAAAGCTCTCATACAAATGCGACTAAATGCAGATATGATGGTAAGAACAGGAGGCTGAACATAAGTGAGTTTGTAAAATGTTATCTGGTTTATCTGGATCCGTTTCAGCATCCATCTGTACGTTGAAAGATGGAAGAGTTGGGTGGCTGATTTGTGGGGTAAAAGTCATCCCTTAACAAAAACTTTTAGGAGATCCTTAACATCTGCCTTGGAGGCAGCACAACTCCCGTCTCCAATGCTGGTTTCATTGCCTTATTTTGGCTGCTAATTTAAAGCTAATTGTAGGGCAGGTCACATTTAAGCCACTGGAAAAAAGCCCGGTTACTTTTATGGTGCATGACCAAGATCTGAAAGAAAATAATAAAACCATTAATTAAACCCATTTGAAAGGAAAAAAACAGCAACAAGCAAACACAACTCAGCTACAGTTATTTGGAATTACACATAATTTTTCTAACTAGTTCCCAGGTAAACACAGTGGCCACTGTTTTCTTAAGCTTTATGAAACCCAAACCTCAAAGTACCTCCTGTTGTCTCACACTGCCACACCTGGCTTGGCCTATGTAATCACAGAATTTGGGCCACAATTTGCAGACATCTACTGGCATTTTCTCTTATCTGTCCCTTCTTTTCCCCAGCAACAGGGAAAACATCTATGAAACATCAGACCTGAGAACTGAAGCAATGCTTCTTCTGGGTGCCATGCAAAAAGTCTGTTATCATCAAAAGGCAAGCATGCTGCTTTTTTCCATAAATGGGGGATTCAAAACATGAAATAATTAACACATTCCCTGGAATATGAGTGCACTCAACCCAAAAATACCGGCTACAGAATATAGCATCTTCATTCATGATAATGTAGAGAGTCAAAACATTCCCTCCTTTATTTATTTATGTGCAACAACAATAAACATCCTTTTCCAGGCAGCACAAAGCATACCAGAAAATAGACTTCTGTCTCCACTTCTATTCTGTGGCTCAAGATTGAGACAAGAAAAATCCCAGCAGTGTGGCACAAGACAATTAACACATAATAAACTATAGCTCAGCTTTACAAATAAAGTAATCTGTTTAAGAGTGACAAGATGCCAAAGCTCTGACACCTACAATACCCAAGCAGACAACATGTCCAGACTGGGCAGAGCACAGTGTCTGCTGTTCACTAAGTTATGTGAAATGCTTACTGAGACCTTGGATAAAAAAGTTTACCTAGTGCATTCTTTCTGTTCATCTACCATCAGGTTCACTAAAGTGAGCAGCCTGTGAAATCGATGGCTTCCCAATTGTTCATTTGTAGGAGAGGCACAAAATTGTTTTATATGAAAGGGACTGAACTGCCAACATTTCAATGAATCTGAAAGAACTTACCCAAATCCACTGACCCAAAAAGATAATCAGCACACACTGGTGAGCACTCAATGCTCCCCCACTAGAGAAATTGTTTAGTAATGGTGACATAACCCCTGGATTCTGGGTCATCAGATATAAAATATCATTACTGTTCAGAAACTATTCAGTTACTCAGAGGACACAAGAAGAGCTGGCAATCACAGGGTTGTTTTTTTTTTTCCTGTGCTTGTGATGAGCAATTTCTGGCTAGACAAGTGGTTCTCTACAGTGGCAGGCTAGAGGATGCCAAATCTATTCTCTTCCAGCCAAGGACTCACACAGGTATTTCAATGGGATTACCCGAGAGCTCAACAATTGACTACAAGCTTGAAGGTTATGTTGGACTGGAATCAAAGTGCTCAGCACTAAATCTCTCTTGATGAACTTCTCTGTATAAATATGCATTGAGGAAAAAAAAAAAGAAAAAAGAGAAAGACCTTTATCCTGAAAGGTCTTTAGATACCAAAATTATTTAGATCCCATTGTTGTAACATCCTTAAATATCTCTTAAGACATGAACCAAAACCACCCTCTGTGCTCCCAACTACTCTGTTTGCTGTGAGCCTTAGCGAAGAGGCCAGTGACAGAATAAACATGCAGAAGGCAAATCCCACACGGCAACCTCGCAGGCTAGAGAGAGACACCCTAGTTTACTGTACCATAGCTCATACTCTTTTGTAACCACCTGAATTTATGCTTCTCTGATTTGGCTGTCAACCATAAGCATTAAAGACTCTTCGTAACATAAAAGAAAATGCTTCCTATGCTACAACTGCAAAAGTAGTTGTAGTTTAATCACAGTTGCAAAACAACTAATACATTACATTGAGTCATATGCATCACTTTCCCTAATCTGTATCAGGAAAATGTCTACTTTATTTATGGAGACTTACTTTAGTTTAAGTAAAACTCTGTTATAGCTGCCTGGCCAAGGAAAGAAGCCATACTGGTTCCTCAAATGGATAGTCACGTAGCACTTTCATCTGCGGAACATGTTTTCTCAATAATTTCCCTTTGAGCGTGGAGTCTTTGACATGCAGGAGAATGGACAGCACTTGTCAAACTATGATTACTTCAGAAACTGAAATACATAAAATAATAACTGAGGCAATCAAATGCACACACAACTATCATTTGCTTGGAACACAGACAAGCAGATAGCAAATAATTCAATTTATAATTAATTCAGAGAAAGAAGGATGAGTTGAAAAAAAAACCCTATATAAATACATTCTTTAGGACTTGGCAGAAAATAATGACTGAACAAGGATCTCAAAAGGAAAATTAACGAATGACAACAGGAGCAGCACATGTGTAAAGTGAAGATAGACTACAAGGAAATTAAACATTTTGCTTACGGTAAAATAACCACCTTCTTATTTTGCTCAGAAAAAACCACATGCTTCCTAATGGAATTCAAGGCTACTATTCAATCAGAAGATTCTCATGAAGGCAGAAACTGTGAAAGTATGCTTCCTAAAGCAGAGCCCCAGGAGATAATTGAAGCCCTAGAACCATAGCAGTGATTTTCTTGAACACTCATCCCCAGGTCACCTAAAGAAAAAATCCATCAGACAAGAACATCCAACACAGTAACATAAAGGTTACAGTCAGTGAGATGTAAATAAAGAAAGTGGAAGAAAATAAAATGCTTAAACAATCTTTGGGGAAAATTATGGATGAGTACTTGCATATGTACACATGCAAATTGAACTTTACTATATAAACCATATACCTGGAAAAAATAATATTTTAAGAAATCCTAGTTCCCTTTTGAAAGAACTGTCCAGAAGTTTCACATACCTTAGCAGTGTTTTAAGAGCCTTGCAATAGTCATAGTTTTCAGAACTCAAGCACAATTTTCAAGATTACACTCAAGCAGATTTCCTAAAAGGAACACTGAAAAAGATGGACTTGACATGTAGGAAGGCCACAGATGTCACAGCAATGCTGTGTGAAGAGCCCCAACCTCTGATCTAAACCGATGGAGATTTGAATCAGAAACCAGACTCACAAAGGAGATCCCAGCCTGACAATTCATACATTACAATGGTCTCTCTAAAAGCAAGAAATATCTTTATGGAAGTTATAGAGGGGAAAAAACAGATCTTATTGATTTAAAAGTTCGGTTCTTAAATCCTGTGATACCACAGGATCGGAGAGAGAAGAAAACAGAACAACTGTTTTCTTCCTAGTGTCAGTGCTGAAATTAAATCTGTAGTCTTCTCAACCATGCAGCCATTTCTCAAGGACATCCAGTGATAAATCAAATTATTAGAAGAGCCTCATACTCCTTATACAAGGAGCAGATCCCACTCTGTGTTATTCCTCCAGATGGCATCAAATAATGGTGCGCTAACCCTATTATTTGCCTTCAAAGCTCCCTCACCACCAATGAACTTTGTCACTGCTGCTCTGAGGTTACGGTCAGAGGACTGCAGGGATAGAGATGTGTTTCCAGCACTTGCCAGTTATTGCTGCATATAACCACAGCACTAATCAAAGTTAAATGACAACCGTGTGGAAATTCCATCGTCCTAAGTCCTGCAGCCAGAGGGGCTGACACAATTTTTCCCTAAATGAGAGAATTCAGCCATTCTTCAGTTCCAAGCTATGCAGAATACACGCCATACATCATACAGGGATGCAAAACCAGCTCCCTCTGCAGCAAGGTGAAGCACCAGCAAGGAAGGGTTAGAGAAAGGATTATCAGCCTAGGGTACAGCATATAAGCTGGCACAGTCTAATTTATGAGCTAACAAATCTGTGGAGAGACCTTAAAATAGGTAAGCAATACAAACCACTCAAAGTACCTAAGACTCAGAGGGCACAGGAGGCCAAACAATGGCAAGAAATTAAATAAGTTTAATATACTACTGGGCACTCACAGACAAGTGCCATTAGTTCCCACATACTTCATTTTTTAAAAGACCAATTACAGAAGTCCTGACACTGAATAAAGATTGTGGCTTTTACTCTGGCTTCTAGGGGAGAAAAGAAATTAGTCTGGACAATTTAGAAATCCTATAAGCAAATAAAAAATGCAGTATTATTATTTCTTGGCAAATCCCATGATTTCTTGGGCCTCGTGGCATGTAATTTTGGAGTCAGTTGCATGGCAAAGCTTGCTTCATGAAGGCAGGGATACAAAGCTGTTATCATCAGCGTTGAAAAAGCCTGAACACTTACCAGAGTGAATTTATTGCTTGCTCAATCTTCACACTGGAGCAGGAGATACGTATTCCAACATCACCAAAGAAAAATCTAAAAGTTTACATTCCTATTTTCTCCAATTACTGATAAAAATCACTTTGAAGAGTACATTAAACTAATGCCAGGCAAAACACTGCAGCACTTGCTCCTCACAAAGAGGTTTCCAGCCATTGCAAAATTTGGCTGCTAAATTCATGTCCTTTTTACTATACTGGTTTTTTCTGACATCTGCTGCCCTATAATCAAATCAGTGCTTGGAGGCTAATAATTACATGGGCGATGATACTGTGCATCTAATCAGTGCTTCAGTGAACCAAAGAAAAGGACCAAATCTAGAGCAAAAGAAAGAATTCAATAGCAAACGTACACAGAATGGAAATTTGGGTTCTCTCTCAGGTGTTCCCATTACCTGATGCTTTTTGATACATAGTAAAAAAATTGTATTTATCCTAATGAGGCACTGCCAAAAATCATTTCCTAAATCACAATTGCATTTAAAACAACTGCTGCAACACATGACTTTTCTGGGAGTCCTGAGGGCAGAGGAGCTCTTACAGTTTGTCTTCACATGATGCAGAAATGTGTGCAATTGGTATTGGTGAGTCAGGATGAAAAGCTCCCTTAGCCATCTTTCTCTTTCTTGCTAAACTCTTTGGACATATGTCTTTATCTGTGTGTGGAGAAGCACAGGCAACGTAAATAACAGTTTCCCTGAATCCTGGAGCTCAAACAACACAGTTGTCATTTCACTCCCTCTGTGATTCAAACCAGGCTGGAAGCTTCCTTGCTATAGAAATCATGCGAATGTATTAAAAATTGGCACTACCCTCAAAGACGAGAGCCATAAAGAAGATAACACTATTCTAAAATCTGCTGGAGACCAAGCACAGAAATTGATTTTTAGTTAGGTTTTTTACAGAGACAATACTTGAAAGAACTGGGATTGAAAGTGAATCTCCTGAAAATTGGATTGGCCTCTATCCTAAAACTGTAGGATAAAATTATATGTTGTAGTCTTCATTACTTGAAGTCTTTAAGCCAGATTTTTTGTAAGATACACGGATACTCAGGTTTTAGCAATAGAACACCAAGGCTACAAACACTCAGTGAACCCTAGGAATGGAAACTCTTTTACTTAGCTGCCCATCACAGAGCATTTGAGGTTAGTTTGATGATGATAAATATATATTCCTAAATCTGTCTTCCAGGCTCTAAATTAGCCTGTACAGCCCTGCTATACCTTGGACACTCTAAAGAAAGACACTGGACCATGGAAGAGGTGTTTAGTGCTCTTTGTCCCCTGTAAACAGATTTCATAAGACTGAAAAAAGCTCCAAGAAGACAAAAGCAAGGGAGCATACTCCCAGCACATCCAGTTACAGTTACTTTGTTAGGCTGACCAACCAACTTGCTTGGTCTCTCTGAAGCAGCAATTTGGGCCATCAATTCCACCACTTTTTCAAGATTCTTTTTCCTACTGAACCTCATTTTGAGCCTTTCTGCTTTCTTTTGCTTAAATTACATTTCAGAAAAGAGAGGAATGGCACGGAATAAGGAGTTGGAATCCTCTCACTATGTTTCCCAAGTTCAAATTGCAGAGCACGGCTCATTTGTCCTTTCAAAGGCAGTTCTTCTCCTGTCAGTGGGTGATGGGAGACACAGATGTGATGTCCCTGTCCTGTCTCCCCCCCACCCCGCCTTTTTTCTTTTCAATATCCTTAGATTTTTTTAAATTACAGTAAATTTCTGCGTTAGCTTTAAACTACTTTTGCTAGTTAGAAGACTAATAAATAATGATAACATTTTACTATTTGTTATCACACCAACTTTGCCATGACACCATGCATTAGTCCCATATCTGATATTACATCACCTTCAGGAGCCAACACAATCTAAACACGGTCCTTGAGCCGAATTTAATCACAGGATTAGGAAACAGGTTGTCTGATGTGTGTGACATACCTGTCTCCCTTCAGGGGAATGCGTGAAGGACTGAAACACAGTGCTGTGATGCTTCATTTTCAATCCTCCGCTACACAGGGGCCAGAGTGGTTTTTAAACCCAGTGACCAGTCATCCACTTGATATTCATGCTGCAAAGTTTGGACAGGTTGCTAAGTAGTACAGGAGGGTTATGTAAGCACCTATCATAATATCGTTATGGGAAAACCTTGAGTGAAATTTGTAGATAAACAGCCGTGCCGCAAAGGCTGTGCAGAGGCCAGCAGGTTAGACACACAGCTGTGACGCTAAGAAACCGCTCTCTCTGGGAGATCTGGAGCAGAAACAGCAATGTTATGATATAACCCATGACCACAGACAGCACTGTTGGTGAAACTGCAAGCCAAGTCTCCTGGACAAAGGCCCACTGGGATGCTCTCCAGGCAGCAGAAGCTGTGGCACTTGTTTTAGAATCTAGCACACACGATTTAAGTGTCTTTTCAGATTACAGCAAAACAGAAATTGCAAGGCCAGAACATACAAAAAAAAAGTGGATTGCCTGTGAACATGTCTGCTTCTCTTACATCTCCAATCACAGACTTTGGGCAACATCTTCCCCTTGCACTGCTCCGAAGGTGTTAATCTGTGGAAAACTGACTGAGCAGTGTTGAAGGACTCCTTCATTACCTCCTGGGATGGACAAAACACTTTCCCCTGCAGTATTGCACTACAGGATGCAAAAGGAGCAGGTGAAGTTACACAGCAGTAACACCAGACTTAGGACACCAGTACCCTGCAGATGTGTATCCCCTATATAATATTTCATAAATTTTAGGTGAGCATTCATTAGAAATCTCTTTGATTTTGAAAGGCAACCACATTCAGAACCCCTCTGCTCTACTGGTTACTGATCTTTGATTTGCATAAATTTATTCATGGCCAGTATATATCTGTTTGTTCTTTACCTCAAATATCTCCTCTTCTCCGTTTTTTCTCCTGAAATATATTTACAGAACGGTACTACAACTTCTTCAGGATTTTATTTTGTGAGACTAAAGAAATTTATCCTACCTCACAGAGAATGGTTTGTCCTTTTCATTCCATAGGCTTCTGCATCTTTTGCAATTTGAATGAATTTTTATAGCAAATGAATGATCAGAACTTCACGAAATATTTTATGCTCAGTTATATCAGTGTACTTCTTTCTCACTGCTGAAAAAGCTGCTTCTCATATCTTTTAGTAGCACCGCTGCTTTTTCCACATCTATCATACATTTTTATGGTCCAGTCTTTTCTCCATTAAGGAGGCAGATGATAAGGGTTTTTTTTCCAGTTTAGAAGCAGAAATTTTGTCAATTACCCACCAAATGGGAGAATTTTGACTATGTTATATTTCATGCCTTTTTCATACTTCACCATCTCCTAATTATTTTTTTTACAGGAATTATTAGTCCTCCTCTGACACAAATTAAAAGGAATCATCAGTAAAAGAGCAGAATTTACTACCATACTCCCATTTTTATGACACCTTTATTATGGAAATACTAAAGAAGACCAGTTCCCAAAGCCAATTTATGAGAATTTCTGTTTGCTTGAAGAGAAGCTGCTTCTACCTTCTCTTTCACAGAGTCTTGCCATCTCCATTACAATTCTTCTGTCAGTAACCATATTCCCTATTTGAACTAACAATTTCTATGGGATACAGTAACAAATTGCCTTCGGGAAGAAAAGTAAAAGAAGATCTACCGCAAACCTTTTTCATTAACAGTAAAGAAATAATCTTCCCTTTCTTAAGTCACCTAGATCTTAAAAAAAAAAGGCAAAATCATATGTCAGTATATAACTGAAATTTTAAAATAATTGTTTCAAAATGTCTAAAGTCTAATTGCCTGCATCACTGTTTTTCTCAATTTGACAAGGAGATCCATGACAAAATGTCATGTATTACTAAATTTAAAAAACAGATTTTTTTTTTCCCTAGAAATAAACACTGAAAATCAAAGAGTGAAAAGGTGAAAGCAGCTTTTTTTTTTTCCCCCTGGAAGGAATATATTTTCATGATTCAGTCATCTTTAAAAAGACCCAAGAAACAACAAAAACATGTTTTTTACAAAACCATCTGCAAAACAAACAACCCACCTATTAAAATACAGATAGAGCCTGGACTGATATTCAGTTGAGAAAGTTTTTGATTTATATTATCATTATGGGGTGAAAACAGTAACTGTTGCTCTGTTGGATTAATTTATAAGAGATCTTTGAGTCTGTATGTTTTAAAAGGCTCCTCTTTCAACAACACTTTGTATAATTTGCTTCAACATCTGTTGGCCTACTGCGTTCCTCCTTTATTCACATTTCACTAGACCTATAATTAAATCCTCTTAAAAAATGCATCACTTCAGGTGTCCTAATGAAGACTCTTGAGGAAGTTGGTAATAGTTTGCTAAGGGAGAGCAACAAAGCTCCTTCTCTTCTTACAACTATTTCTTGCAAGATGCATTCTCTTCAGCAGATGGAGGGCTGCAGTAAAAGACAGCAACTCAGGGCTGAAGAGGTCATAAAACTCTCAAGAGCAGGAAATTACATAGGCATATCTGCCAATGAGGTCTGTTTATGAAAAGTCATTAGGCATTCCCAATCTCTTCAGTTCCTGCTTCTCCAAATAGGAGAACAGTATTTTAAGAGCAGTAAACCCCAATCATCTTGTTTCAATTTAAGCTTATTCCTCTATTTTCTTTTATATGCTAAGCATATAACTCATGCCAAACACAAAAAGTATCCATCCACCTGCTACAGAGAAACCAATTAGATGTATAAGCAAGTAGGGGATTTTCTCCCTTGAACTTGATCCTGCAGCCCATGGAGAGTTTTGAAGCAGTAAATACCTGCCACAGCATTGATACCACATGATTTGGCTTTTGTTTCAACATGAGTTTTAGCCCCCAGGTTTAGCAACCTTGGAAGGCCCCACATCATTATGCCACAGCCATCAGACTCAGGGAAAAGAAGTCACCTGCCTCCCAAGAGCTGTGTCACGCACTGGGTGACCAGACCCATCTCCCTCCTGGGCTGGAGAGTTCTGTGAGCTTCATGTGCCTTCCTCCTCTTGGGACTCCAGGCTTCTCCATCAGGGACAGATATAAACCCTAACAAGCAAATTACTACTGGAGCCACTGGGATTTTTGACAGATTAAGGAAAGCAAATTTAGACTAACATCCGTAGATATAGCTGTGCACAATGATCATCAATATGTGAAGTTGCTTGTATAAGGACTAGCAAAAAAAGTGATCAGAAGAACCCTGATGTCCCTATGTAGCCACTTTATTAGAATGCACTATGAGCTACTATTAGAAACTGTATGAGTTACTAATAGAAGTGAAAAGCAGAAAAGTAAAAGTCAACATTGAGAAAAGATAATTACTAGATGCTCTTTGCAGTCTATTGATTTATGACTTTGATTAGTACTGAGTATTAAAAAGATGAAAAAAATACTGAAAACAGTAATTAAGCTAGGATAAAGGAGGTTGTGTTTCCTTAATACATGACATTCCATCAATAAACAAAAGCAAAACTTGGAGTGGAATATGCTCTGAGAATAGTAAAAGGAATGGTACCTCTGGGAAGCAAACACACCAAATGTTCAAAGTAATATCCTTATTATAAAGAATGTGAAAATCAATGTAGGGATAGGCAAATGAAGAATGAAAACAAAGAAAATTTACTGTGTAACTGATATGCAGCCTTATCTTTAAATATGACAATATTTACACATATGCATGTATAGCTCAGTTGCTCAGAGCCGGGTGCTAATAATGCCAAGGCTGTTAATTCAATCCCTGTATGGGTTCTTCACTTAAGAGCTGGACCTGATGATCCTTGTGGGCCCCTTGCAACTCAGAATATTCTGTGATTCTGTGATACAAGTACCTACAAACACCCCTTCTATCTTTTTGGTTTTTTAAGAGGTTATGTACTGAATGTCAAAATGGATTCATAAGTATTTTCAATGTGTAAATCCTCAATGTCCCATAGTTCCTTCAAAATATTTCTAACTTCTTTTGCATCCTTCCTACACAGCTGTGACAGTTTACATTTCTTTAAAAATTATTTAGCAGCAGAAAGGGAACCATAAGACCTGGCAACCTCTTGTACATAGAGCTCTATGCTTCCCAGACCAGCAGCTTCCCCCCAGCCAGTGACAACAGCAGAGCTGAGCTCTTCAGGAACCGATGGGAAATGTTCTTCAAGAAAAATATATTTAAATGTCCTGTTGAGTACAGCAGACCACTGATCAGAAACTATTGGTCCCAAGACTGACTATTATCTCTTCTATTTTGATTTCAAAGACTAAATGGCTGAAATTCAATTTGCTCCCAAGTGAATGGCTTACTAAGCTGCAAAACTTCCACATTACCTGGCATTATTTTGAAATTGAATAGAAAATAAACGCACACAAACTAAATGCAAAATATAAGCTTGTATACCACACATGTAGAAGTGCTTAAGGACATTTTGGGCAGTTAGTTCCCACTGACGTCAGTGGTAAATGCCCAAGATTAAGTACTTAGGGAACTGTACAGTAAGAGTTGCAGAACTGCATGGCATAACTGTAACTTATATTCATCTTATTCATTAAAGTCTCATATTTTCAGTATTGTGGAGAGCATTCCAAATGTATTGTGGTCATTGTAAAACCAGACATTCCAAGCTAAATGGAGCACGTGTTTCATGGAAGTTATTAAGCAAAGGATTAAAAAACTTTTAATATATTTTTTCCTAGAAATCTGCTCTAAATAATCACACAATCGTGCATCTTTCAGAAATAAGACAATAATTAAACTCAATAGCTTGATTAAATTTTCAAACCAGATAATCGTTCTTTAGAAAAAAACCCCAAAACATCTAACTGATGCACCTAATTTATAGCAGACCTTAAAAAATAAATCATACAGGTCATTAATTTTGTATCACAAGAGGCCTTTATATGAGATTAAATGCTCAGATGCATTTATTGCACAAGAAAATTAACAGGTCACATTTGGCTGCCTTTTCTTGGTCATCATTTATTTGGGAACAACTCTTCAGTGACTTGGCATATCTTTTTCAAGGTAAACTGAGCTGATGAATGATTCTGTGATGTGGCGGTGGCCCACGTGCCTTCTGGCCCGGAGCTAATCTCGTGGGTTCGTTACCCACTGCGAGATAATGACTCCATGGATGAGGAGTCCATTGAGAGCAGCCCGGGAGTCACGGGCGGCATGTCAGTCACACCACGGGGACGTTCCTAAGGGGCTCGTCAATCATGGAAGACCGCCCAGTGGGCGTTGACCCTGGGCAGCACCCTCCGATCCTGTCTCCACCCCATTCCAGAAAGTTCAGTTAAACTCTTGGTCTAATTGGGTAAAGACTTTATGTTTATTCAACAGTCTGTTAAATATTCTATGAGTTTCCAGAAGCTTCCCTTGTTCGCTGTTCCCCATTGGTTGTGACCCGTTTGTTCCTCCCCCAAAATCCTGCCATTGGTTTCTTGTCATTCACTTATCACCCTTTGATTCGTTGATTGTAAACCACGCCCTGAGATTCCTTGCTGTATTTAAGCGTCCGTCACAGGCGCTCCCCGCTTCTTTTCCGCTCCCCGTGTCCGTCGCCTCTTCCTTTCGTTTGGTCAATAAACCCTTTACCTGCGGAAGAAGCCCTTCTCAGCTCTTTTGTTCTCTCCGCCTGCGCCTGCCTTCCTGGTACTCAGCCTAGCCCTCACCAAGCGGTGAGCTAGATTGCCTTATTGACTCTTTTGGGTCCTCGGCCCAGAATTGTCGGCTCCGGCTCAGGGCCACCGGGCAGCCCAGAGTCCAGGAGACCTCGACACTGTGATTCTATTTCTAAACTACACACTATACAATCTTTCCATCGAGGAAAAGAATCTCAAAAGTTATTGTGCTGGACTCCATATTCTAAAGAATATGGGGCTCTTCTAACATCAGAGCCTAAATTCTGGAGTACCGCTGCTGCTGGTAGGTCCCAAAGCCAAGCCCAGTTACAACATTGAGTCTTCTTTTTTTTGCTGCCTGTGACTACGTAGTATAATTTAGGGAAAGACCAGGTATGTTTTATGTGTAGGCCAGAAGAAATATTAGGGAGTCACATAATTTTTCTTTCGCCCTTGCACACTGAGGCAAAGCAGCTCATGCTCTTACTGAAAAGCATCTGAAGGCAGCATTCAAAAAAATGTGTTAGTAATGTAACTATCCCTGGGCTATGGCATTTCTCCAGATTTCTTCTCTTCTAAGATTTGTAGGACCTTCATCATCCCCTTCAGAAAGAGGCAAGAGATGCTGAATGTAAGCCTAGACCCTTCCAGGCCTCCACTTCTCTGCCAAACCTTTGCCCCAGGGCAGTGGGGGTCTCTGCCTGTTCCTTTGGCCTCACATAACTTCCACTTCTACTTCTTGCTCACAGATTTGAAAGAAAAATTAAAAAGTTAAAAGAGGAGAAAAAGGAGAACAGAATTGCAGAAAAGTGTTCAAGAATTTAAAATGGCAAATAAGTACAATCCATAATTAAATTAATAACTTCAGCCAGAGGTGGAGGGCTTTTATTTTTTTGTGAATATCTTTCTGTGGATTTTTTTTTTTGAGTGCTGTTTTTGTTGTTGTAGTTGATTTGTTTGGTTTTTTCTCCTTTAAAGCATATGTTAGTACTCTTATGGAAGCAAAACAGATTCCCTAATTCAAGAGACTGCAGCTCTACTCAGCAGTAAGCTTGAATGCCATCTTGCAGCAGCAGAGGGAGTAAAAAACCAGTCTTGGACTGCCAAATATTTAAATGGAAGTTCAAGAGCTGTTGGCAGGATGGTGAAGTTCTGACAGAAATTGTAAAGATGCTATTGGCTTGTGTTTTAGTGAGTATTTCTTGTCTATTCAATCTTAAGTTTGTAGTTCCATCACTCCAAAGCATATGGTGTCTGCTTTGAAGGTTAAATATGAAAACACAAATTAAAACTCTGAGATTGTTCTCTTGTTTCTACACTAAATCTGTCATGTGTGATCTTGGCAAGTCATTCGATAGTCGGGTGCTCCATTGGTAAAACGAAAACAAATAATGAAAGCTATTAGATGTGGCAGTTTCGTAGCTCAATCCATAAGTCTTTAAAAACAACTTTAAGAAATGGTGATGATGAAACCTATGGAAAACCTTATAAATAGTTATTTCAAAATTAAAATCCATCCATCCTAAATCCACAAATGGTAAGTAAAATATATTACAGCATATTTACCAAGAGAGATGGGAGGGAGAAAAAGCACATGACATGATTTTAAATCATGAAATGTACATGGATCTTTTCATTGAGTGTGTAGAATGATGGCCATCAGATGCCAGCTGGCTGGATGAATATAAACAGCAGGAATAGCTGTAGTTCAATGAACTTCCTACTAATACCTTGGCAGACAGGTGTCAAAATCCCAAAGTCAGTAAGAGCAGAAATGCCTTGTTACTGATAAAAAGAGCAACTTGAGGGAGATAGGCATCTCTGATCAGAAACATATTTTAGTATTCCTGGGAATGTTGGAGACTGGAGCAATTTGCCTTGGCAAACAAAGTGATCTACCATGTCAGCTAACAAGTTAAGGAAATACAGCCCACAACTGCAGAGGGGTGTGCAAGGAGAGCAGAACACGTTTTAAATTCAGCATCCCATGTTTAATGAAGCCATTATTTTGGGTTATGACTTGAGTGTTTTCTGCTGGGATTTACTGCCTCGAGGATGGTCAGAGGCTACTCTGTGAAGCTACAAGCAAAACCACTACTGCCACAGCACAGCTGGAAATATACAGGAAATTACCATAGGGCCAAGCAAACTTAGCCTGTACTTATGTTTACCATTATTATTCAAATTTTTTCCTCTTTTCCCCTCAGAAAACATGTTTATAGAACATGGAAACAACTGGACCTTTGAAGAATGCTACAGCCAGAAGGGTCCCACTCTGCCTTCCTGGCCTGTCCTCCCCCCATCTTGTGATGCCTGGCTAAAACAGGTGTTCAGTGATGAAAAAGGAAGCTCCTGAATGCCTAGAAGCATAGCCTAGCAGACTCAGACAAAAAGTCTTTTCATTACTCATTTATTCTTTTACAAGGCAGCCATTGATAATAGCAGTCACCTGGCAGGGAGACGAAGGTTGGGAAGCTTTCCTTCCCAGTTTACCTGTCCTATATAATTTAGAGGTTTCTAACATTCCTTAAACTGTGCAACAGACACTTCCTTCCTCCTTTCTGTGATTTTCAGGAGAACAGAATCAGAGAACGCAACTTTTTTTCTTATTTTATTTTTTTTTAATTACTTTTTAATACTGAAAAATAAACCAAATTAGAATAGTGAATGCAGCATTTTCCCCTAAAAGGACACGGCTTCCCTATAGAGCTTCTGAATAGATCTTTCCCTATCTTCACTCTCTGGCTCCCTACAGATTTAAATTACAGAGGCAGAATATTTGTCCTCAAAGTAACCTATTTTTTAATTCACATGGAAGTTTTGATCTCTCTCCTCTAGATTTCCAGCCTGAATAGGCCCACAGAATTAATACGGCTGCTAAAATGTATAGAGCGAACTGAATCAGGCCTTTCATTCCTGCCCAGCAAATATTCTATAGCTCCCACAGTCAACTCATGGACTCTTCTCTGCTTGCTCCTCCTTTTCCCATTTCAAGAGTCTCAAGCATTCTGAAACCAAAAGCACTGCCTTCACCCTTAGAATTAAGAAAACAAACTATCATATATTATAAATAAGCAAATAATAAAAACATCAGCAAAGAAACAGGCCTCCAGAACCTTTCAGCCTCCAAATCCCAAATGCCTTTAAGAGAGCATAATGAACGACTTTGAGGTATGGAGTAGGTTTTCAGCACCAAGGTAAAAACCCCTGCCATTCATTCATTCTCTTCCTGGGAGCACACAAGCCATGCTCGCTGCCCGTGGGAAAGTGGCATTGAGCTGTACTGCCACCAAAGATCCCACACTGCAACGCATCACACACACTGAGCGCTGCTGAGCACGCTACAGAATTAGAGGCAAGGCTTTGTGGGCTAAAGGCTCATCTCAAATTGGCTCAAGCTGCTCTTTTAGGAATAAACTGTGGCTGTGTTGAAGCACGTGAGGGTAGAATATAACCTCTTTCCTTTTCCCTAAATTAAATTCTACATATAAAAGGCCCTATAAACATTTTAGCAACACCTACCAGCATGTTCCAGCACTAGTCATTTTGGTGAAGGCTTTACATATGCACTTCTCTTCAAGCACACGCTTCAGTCACATTTTGAAGTGCTGTGCCAAATTGAGGCTTGCAAGGGTAGCAACTATTTTTCTTTTTATATCAAATTTAAATCTTTTAAATCTTTTCTCTCTTTGCCTTCTCCTTCTTTATGGCAAACCTCAAAATGGATTTGAATTCTACTTAAAAGTCAAAAATTTCCCTAGATCTCCAAACAATAGATTATTAGAAAAAGAGAAACAACTGGCTGGCTCTACAACTGTACCAGCATCCGTCTCTGACTCTCAGGTAATTAGAGAGATGAAGCTAAAACTACAGTGGATTTATGATGATCAATAAAACATAATTATGACAGCAGAAAATATAACCAAACCCTGGACAATGTCCCTGGCCACAGAGATTTTAAGTTTCACTAGGAATGCTGGCTTGGTATGCACCCCCACTAAGCTATGCCATAAAACAGCAGAATAGGAATAAAATAATGAAATTCAAATACACGCATGGGGAGGTCAAAGCTAAAGCTAAAAGAATGAGTTTTATTTTACAACCTGCAGCAAACTTCTGCAGATAACGCTGGATAAAACTTCCTATCCGGAAGACCTCACCTTCAGTTTATTATCTATACATGCCTAGGGATAAAAATGTAACTCATTAAAATCTTAGGGTCATCCCTTGAAGCTAACAGCAACGTTTTTGTGTAAAGAGCAGAACAATAAACCATAAATTTGCATTCAAGAAGCAGCATGTAATAAGTGTTTACACTTAAATTTGATGTGAGCCATGTGTGCTTATTCCTTCTCAAGCTCAGGCCACATTTCAGTCCCTTAGAGACAGACCATAAAATCTAAGTGAATATTTAGTTTGTGCATCTCCTAAATGTGTCTTGCACATCATATTAAAAAAAAAAAGAAAAAAAGAAAAAAAATCCCAATGCCCAGATCTTAAAGAAGAATACAACATGCATTAGAAGAGAGATTACTCGCTGCTGTTACTCACTACAGCTATACAGGGAGGTGGCAGTCAGTCTTTTCTGCCTGCAGAAAGATCCTTTTCCCTGCAAATAATTTCAGGATCTGCAACAAGGCTGCAAAAATCATTGCCTCTGTTGCAAACGTCCGGGGACTTCTGGGTCAGCTACATTCCAAAGTCCAAGATCAGAGAAAAATCTTAAACATCTACATCTTTTTCAGTCCACTCATCTGTAAGACACCATTTCTATAGATTGATACTGTTAAGCAAGCATTTAAGCAGTTCTAAATAAGGGAAGTTTTCCATAACTGGAGCCTAGATATGCAGCCCCAGACTCTCCAAAGCGTGAAGTCTGTTTGAGGTTTGGTTTGTTATGTTTTTGGTGGGTTGCTCCTCCTCCCCCCTGCCTTTTGGTTTTATTGTTCTTGTTGCTTTCTTCTCTTGTTGCGTTGGTTTTTTTGGTTTGTGTTGGGTTTTTTTTTCCCCACTGATGGCTCTATTAGATTTACTATCTAAACGATAACTTAAATTTCTTTTCGAATTAGGTGGGAGGAGGGAAACTCATATACTTTGCAAGATAAGAGTAACAGCTTTTTAAAATACAGCTTTTTTAACTTATCACTATTTCTGCAGAACAAACAAAACCCACCATCAGTGATAAAACAGCAGATGCTGAAAAGCACCAGTCTGCTGATCTATCAGTTCTGTTTTCAGCAAGATACTTACTCTACAGGAAACTTCAGCGTGATTTATAGCAGCAGAGGCAAAGTCTTATACATGGAAGATGTATAAATATATGTGTTATAGATCATTTGTCAATAATCTTTTTCCTTAAAAGGTCATGAAGATACAGTCCCAGTAAAGGCTGCTATCATAGTTTTCAAGCAAAATAATAATCTACATCTTGCAATGATTGTTTTCTTAGGATGATAAACTTTTTGAGCAATGAAAGCATTCTGGTCAGCAGGGCTTCAAACTGAGTGCTTTGTCCTCTGACCAGCAATTTCTGAATCTGGATTGTTATTTTTAAAGTTTAATTACAGGAAAAATAATTTTACAGTTTGTGGAACACCATTGTTCTCTCCAAGAACTCAATGACAAAACCAAAAAGATTTGGACACAGTCTTCTCAAGTTGTCAAAGTGCCAACAGGCAGAAATATGACCCAGTATTTGTCTATTTGTCTATCCTTCAGACATGCTTGTGTTTAGCAAAAAAACTTATCACAGTAGACTATAAATGCTGCAGTTGGGGATATGTTACATAAACAGCTGAGAGACAAATCCCTCTCCTGATGCAAGCCTGAGTGCAGAAAGGAGTATCAGAGATGGCAAAATCAACAGCAGTCCAAAACTAAGCCTTGTGGTCTCTGCACTAATCAGAGCCCTCAGTCAACTCTAATCTGGATTTTTTTCCAGACAGACAGGTTACTTGATCAGAGGTCTGCCTGGGATTTAAAATCTGAGATTAGGGAATTGAAGGATAAGAGTGCAGAGAGAATTACACCCCTGAATTTGAAGAAGCAAGGGGAAACTCGAAAGATCTGCTACTGCAGAAAAATTCAGCTCATACTTTGATACACAAATGAGGAATCTTTAATTTTGGCAAGGTTGTCACTTTTTAAAACCACCTTCTTATTCGCAAAACTAGGATATTACTGTACTTCTACAAGGTCTTCCAAGAATAAGAACACTATGAATATAAAGCACATATCTATGGTGATTATGGGAACAATCAAGCAAGCTGTAAGATAAGCGTGGTCTGAAAACAGCAGTGGAGAAGTAGAGCATGCTTGCTGACAACTGACAGGAGGCAAAAGCCTGGGTGTCAACATCAGAGCACCTAAACAAAGTTAGGAACACAAGCTGGATCCAAGTTTGCAGTACAGCACAACATGAAATGGCAGAACTGCCAATCCTCAGGCACCTCAACTAAGGTGGAGCATAATCCCACCTCCTTTTAAACACTAGGCTGCTTTCCAGGAGGCGTGTGGGGTGAGTTCAAGAAGCTGGCAAAAGATAGTGGTAGCTCATTTTTTCCATTCAAATGGACAAGTTTTCTATAAGAAGAGTAATTTTGCAGGTCATTTATGCTATTCTAGAAAATGGCTCTGAATTGAATCAAAAACAGCGTTACCAACTCTGCAATCATTGTCCATGTAATTGTGCACGAAACAAAACAGGAGCTGAAAAAGCCAAGTATATTAGGTCAAAAAATAAATGAAGAAACAAAGGCTGAGCAAAACCAGATAAAAACCAACAAGCCTTCAAACAAAGCATACTGGGATTAAATAGTTTTTTTGCTACTGTAGAAACTCAAACTCAATGCTCTCATCACATTCTGTGGCACATTCTACTTGGGTCTGCTGCAATTTTACCATGTGCCCAAAGGTTGTTAAAGTGAAGCACATTACTGATGGCCTGTGGTGCATGGGGACATATGGAACAGACTTTCATGACACAACTGCTTCTCATCTCAAGGAAATACTTGCTGACCTAAGTAATCCCTTCTTAGCTATGCTGTCCTAGGTAAGAAATTGTTAGGACAACTTACTACTGTTATTATGTCATTTGTGCACTGGAAAGATAGAAATGTCTCCAACAGCTTATAGGAAAAGTTTGGGAAGGATAAATTCGTTAACATCAGCAAAACTGAAAGCAATTATGTTATTGCTTAGCATGATATTTAATAAGGGAAAGAACTCTTTGGGTTTCTGTGGCTGAATGTAAACATGAAAAGCTGCATACTTCCACAGTCTACAGCTGTACATTTCAATTATTAAGTCTTGCAGAATTTGCATAATAAACTAAAAAGCATTGCATTACACATTCTTAAAAGCATTGCATTATACATTCTTAATTCATAAAAACTTTTTAAAAAAGAAAATTAATAACAGACGTAATAAAAATTCAATGGAAACCAGAACTGATGATAATCTATAGTGGTGATTCATGCTAACCATTTTATTTGAGACTACAACTTGGATCAGTGTATATATAAGTTTAAATAGGAACCAGCAATAAATTGTGTTGATACTGAGGTCGGGTTTCTGTAATACACCAAAAGCCAAACTTCTAGTCCATAAATACATTCACTGCAAGTAAAATATAAATCTATTATCTCTACAGCGGCTGCAATCTGGAAAATGTGCTCTCTTTTAATTTTGTTGCGTCATGTATATCTTATTAACCAAGAAGCAACCTGCATGAGAAATACACTATAAAGTTAAAAAACCAAGACCCCAAAACCCTAGCTGGATGATCAAGATGCCTGTTCTTTTCAGCCATTCTCTCCTTTCCTGTCATCAAAAAAAAGTAAGTTTTTTTACAAGATAAAATAGCCTGCTCTTACAGGGCTTATATAGCCAAATTCTCAACAGCAGTAAGTCTCAATCAGAGATGACAAAAAAGTTAATTTCCCACCATCATCAAAATTTTGATCTTATTCAGATTAAAAGTGAATAGTCAATGCTTGCTGGAAGATATTTAATGAAAAATATGTAAATACACAAACACATAACTTCAAATCAAAGTGCTTTTTAACTGCGTTTATATAAAATACAAAAATTCTAAGTTAAAAGACCAAATGCAAAATTTGAAATGAGATCTTTTATCATCATCAAAACAAGAATCTCAAAACTACTTGTTTTGGCATTTGCCAGTGAAATACTTGACAAGAGCATGTCAATTTTGACATAATTTTCCAATTTCAACTAGTTTTTTCTTTAAATATTTTTTGACTAAAATTATATAACAACTGGTAGTATGGAACAGAATTCAGCTTTTTCAGAGTTTTTATATTGTTCTAAGAGGATTCATAATGCTCAGAGGTTTCAAAATACTACATTCATCCTCCTTATAATTTTATTTTCACCTCCTCTACCTCTTCTGAAATGTAGTCTTTTCTGTTTCTCTCTCTCTTTTTTAAATCTCACTTGACTAACAAGAGCAGGTGTGATCCATCTGACCTAGAGCACGGCCACATCAGCTACTGAAACAGTGCAAGTGAGGAGGAAGCAATCTCTGAAACAAGCAGGAAGGGGGGCAAGGACGAGATGCAGGATGGGCCAGAAGAGGATGGACCTGGGAACTCTGAAACCTGTTCTGCCACAAAGAAGTTCCTTACAGAGGGCCTTGGGTGTGTATCCCGGAGGCTGAGGTTGAATTGCAAATGCACACAGTTTTGCTTGCAAATTCAAATAGAGAGTCCTATTAACCCACATAGGAAAGCAGAAACATGCAGCTTGGGAATATCATGGAGCCATTGTCGCAAAAAAGATTCATACTGGCTGCCAGTTCTCTATGGAGGCCAAAATCGCATTTTCCAATGGATTTTCAGTTCAGCTGCTGACTCATAAAAGAAGAATCTGCATAGTGATGAACACACTTTAACACTTCACCCGTCAGAAAACACTGAATTTACAATGGATGATACACCCCTTTTACAATCAGCCTAGTAGCAACTCTCGTGAGAAGAAAAGATGCAATTATTCAGCAGAGATGCAGTTTGCAAATTATGACTAAAGGAAAAAAAAAAGGTAATGCATGAATAGAAGAAAAAATTAAATACAACTATACAACTCAAAGTGCTTATTACTGGGTAACCACTGCATCCTATTCTGCTACCAAATGCAGCTGAAACTTCCAAGGGAATGTCCCCTATGACAGCAGTTAAGGAAAGCCGCAGTAAATACTGTAAATGGCACTGCATCCCTGAAACATAAGCAGCCCTTTGACACAGTTCAATTACATCTGTAAAGCAAAGGAGATCCTAGCGGCAACTGTGACACGACATATATTTGAAACACTGCTAGAGAAAGGTTAAATGGAAAGGTTTATATATTCCCTTTGTGGAACTCTTCCTATTCAAGTCAAGGATTGTTCACTGAACAAAATGGCATGAGATAAGTGATTCTGCCTAAAGATCAAAAAAGTCACTATGAGAATATCTTAAAAAAAAAAAAATTATCTGCTTATAATGGAACCTAGACAGTATTCATATTAAAAGGTAAAAATTCTAAACAAGTAAGAACAAAATCTGATTTTAAAAGCTTTATTTCATTACATAAGAACACTAACTAAACCAGCATTTTAAATGTCCTTATCTTGTCTACAGCCACAGAAAGTGTATGTTGAAATCACATTAAAGCCACATATATCACTGGAAACGAGAGACAGAGGCCTCAAGCTCAGAGAGCACTGGAATTCATGCTTGTATTTTATCTAGCTGCAGAGTTCAAGGTGAACCCCTGTGTACTTAAAGCTATCTACACGGAATGATTCCAGATAGCTGAGTGAGACCTAGAAAGGTCACTTTGTCCAGCCACTTGCTCCAAGGCAGGAACAGCTGCCTTTTTTGACAGAATGACATTTTGGACATATGTTTATATAAAATGTTTCAGTGATGAAGACTGTTCACAGATAATTCATTCTTCTAGCCTTATAATATAGGAATCTGCCTTACTGCAATTTCAGTCATTAGTTGCTACTGAAGACAAGTTATTCCCTCCTCTGTGGAATGCTTTTACACACTTTGAGCTTGTTACCGTGTCATCTCTTAGTTTTATTCTCTATAGCAGCGTTCTTTCCTTTTTTCTCCACATGACAGTCCTCAATGAGTTCATATATTTTTTAAAGTGCAGTGCTTGAAACTGAGGAGAATATGCCTCTTGGGATCTTACTATGGCTGAGTAGAGCACATGCATCATTCTTGTGATGTCTTGTACCTATCTTCATACCAATCCTTACATTTCTCTTGACGCATCACCCCATCCAGATGCTTCTTTTGAAATTGTGTGTTCAACTCAAGCACCATGCCTGACCCTGGATCTGGCCTCAGAACCCGCTCCATTTGCCTGTTTCAGAAGGGTGGGTCAAATCCAACTCAGAAACACACTCAAACACACTGCCCTTTGGTTGAGGGAGATGAACAGGTTACACAAGCCCTTTCAAACCCAGACACTTAGCACAACTGATTGCTCAATGTTGACAGCAAGGAGTGCTAACCGAAGTTAAGTTTATTGGTTGGATGAAAAACAAGAAAAGAGGAGAAAGCGGAGGAAGTGTTCCACGATGAGACACAGCACCCAGCACTCACAGACGTTACTTCAGGGCAATGTTTTATGCTCATTTGTGAGAAGCCACAGACAAAAACAATCCCCATGTGCACTTAGCATGGCCTGTCTGCATACTTCTCCATAGAAAGCAAACTCATAGGTTCTTCTAGTTCCTGCTGTGATTACGCAATTCTCCAATTTAGTAAATACAGCATCTGCCAATTGCACTGCATTAACACTCCCAGCTCAGCCCTCATCAAACCTAGAAGTTGGATATAATTCCACACTGCTGGCAAGCTTACAGCATTTCCTTGTACTGGATCGTAAATGCTCCCATCAAATTACCTTTTTTTCCCCTGTAGAGAGTCCTCGGGAGAGGTTACCTTAACCACTGCCGTCTTAAATACCTTTGCTATTCATTTTTCTTAGGAAGCATGAACCACACTGGGAATGCAAAATACCAGTGACCCCAGCTGTGTTCGCAGACTAAGAGACTGCAGCCTTGGTAAGTTTTGAAACTACAGAGATTTCTTTTTTTCCAGGGCTTTTAAGGTCACAAGCAGCAGAACTACACAGTACTTCACACAGTCCAATGAAACCACAGCGACTTTTATAAAAAGCAGGGTCAAATGATGCCTTTATTTCTTTTAATATTAAATTTTTATCTCCTTTGTGGAGAAGAACCAGTAGGATTCAACAGAGCACGTTTCTTGTGTGATAGCTGTATTTGGCACACTTCAAAGCAAAGCAACTTTCCGGGCATCACTGCATAGCAGTCCTGCAGGAAACACAAGTTTCAGGTCCAAACCTCCATCTTCTGAGGCCTGTGCAGGTGTGGGGACCTGCAGCACTGCTCCACCAAAATGTGCCACAAAGTCCTTGATGAAAAATACTAAGGTCTGTGACTATTTCCCTCAGGGAGTCTCTCATCACCTGACATTATGCATTTCTTCATCTACCTCCTTCTTGATCTGAGGAGTCTCTTCCTTGAAAGGAAACAAACCTCCTGACCTGCATTTCTTTAGAGGAATCTGGTATTCAGTAAGGCAGTAAACGTCACAAGATTTTGCTCTAAATGGCCTTCATGCATTTCTAATAAATTGTTGACCAAAAAAAACCCTTTTCAAATTACAAGGACCTTCTTCTCATTGACTACATTTGTTTACAGTGTAGAGAGATTCCCTGTTATTTATCATTAACTCCAAGTTATGTATAAGACAAAACCAACATCTGAGTCAAGTATTTGCTGGAGTTTAGGTGCCTGCATGAGGATATAAACTCTGAACAGGTATATTCAGAGCCAAACAAAAACACTTTTTCCCAAGAGATTTTTAAACTTTCAATGAACTATGAGTATTGATCTTACTCTAAATCTGTGGAAATGAGTTTCTGTAAACTGAATTTAAGACCTAAGTCAACCTCATTATAGTCTTAATTTACCCACTATTTACTAGCAGTATTTCAAACCACTCTTTCAAAGGAAATGACAAAGACAAAAAGCACAAAAAAAGAGGAAGAAGCAGTATGAAAGTTGAAAAAAAAGATGACTATTTTAGAGGGAAATCTTAGTAAAATATATATGATATACAAATAAGATTTGCTCTCAAATGTCACTAGGATTCTCTAAACCAATAGTCCCTGTTTACATATCAAGTACAGAAAAAAAAAACCTTAAATGCAAACAGAGAAAATATACCTGATATACATGTTGTCTAATCATGTATTTCTTTTGATACGTCTAAGATAGAAGCCAAAGGTCCTAATGTACAGTGATGAAAGTTTGGCCTCAGTTGTGGATTTTTTTTTTTTTTAACAGAGTAAAGTTCAGGCAATATACCAAATGTTACTATTTCAGCAGCAGATAAATGCTAGATAAACATTCCTTAATAGCAGTTTATCCTATAAAAATAATTTTACCCCCCCTCTGAATGCTGGTGTCTGGAGACAGCAGCAGTCCAATGAATATAAATTATATCAGGATTTTGGAACATACTTTGACAGAATAAAAATTACAGTAACAGCCTCCTAATTCTGACTGATGACATTTGCAAAAGAATGTCACACTTTCAAGACTTTGTAGCAACACTTCAACAGTGAGCCCTCACTTATACAACTGGAAGCCTTAATTGTTTGTGTGAGCTTTCAAGAGACCGTCTCTTTCACTTCACTAAATTCACGTCATACGCAGTTTGGCTACTGTAAAACACACACGCATGCAAACCTCATGTTTAAGAACCCCCATCCTGGATTTATAGCATTTTTGTCAGCGAAAGGGAAGTTCTGCGCGGGCCCAGGGGCGGATGGATGGATGGATGGATGGATGGATGGATGGATGGATGGATGGATGGATGGATGGATGCTGGAAGGGAGCCTGGCCGTGCGCGGCAGCCGCTGCGCCCTCTGGCGGGGACAGCCCCGCTCCGGCCAGTGCAGCCTCGTACCCTGGCGAAAAAAGTCTTGGGGGTTTAGAAACCCCCAGGGGCAGCCAGGTAAGTTCCGGCATGCCTAGAAAATTATTTCACTTGAATTGGTCCGACTTGATTTTCCTCAGTAAGATAATTCTAAGGAGCTGGCAAAAAACGCTTTTACATTTTTTTTTTTTTCCATCTCTGTTGAAATCAGAGCATATCCCTTTGGTGGCATCCTCAGAAATCCTCCCCGACTCCAGCTCTGCCAGGGCTTACTATATGTTTCCATTTCTTGAAACTATTATTCCACTCATTTCAATAAGTTGTTTTGTTACTGAGTATTTGAAGAAAATGTCAAAACAGCCTCCCCCTAAGATTCGCAGCTACCTCAAACATCTATACTTAGTTCTTTAAAGGTTTTATCTGAGCTGATCCAAAGGGACACAGTAGGTGCTAAATAAAGTAAAACTTTGAAACGTCGCTTTATTTTGACTCACAAAGCTGAAGTTGAATTTATGGCTTTACATATTTATCCTCTCCTCACTGATTAGACAGTCTATCATTGTTTGGTTTTTTCCCCAAACAGCAGCAGTATTACAAACAAACAAACAAACAAAGGAAATAAAACTCTGATTTTAAAAGTGACATTTAATTATTACTGTCATAATATAGATTTTTTAATCAAGAACTACGGAAAAGTTGCCAAAGTTATAAACATCTAGATGTCAAAACTGACTTCAGATCGCCCATCTTGCTACTTGAAGAAAACAATTACTTGCTATATTCTCTTCAGAATGTATTAAATATCAAAATAATATTTGCCTGATTATAAATTCCTTCATACTTCATATCACATTCAGGAAGACACAAGACATTAAATGATTTACGAATAAGAAATCCACTGGTAAACCTTCTATTTAGCACCTTGTGGTACAGACATTGCTGACTACTACAACTCAATAGCCTAAATCAGTGATATGTGATGTTTATTTGCCCATTGATAAATTATATTTCATTTAGTCAGCACTAATACCTTATTGTCTGGATATATTGGTTGGAAGATAATAAACTTTGTGAGTTCAGTCCACAACCACACAAGATAGCAATTCTCTTTTTCTAATATCACCACCACACTTTTTTTCCCTTGTAACTAACATTAACAAATACCAACATTTGTTGCCTACAGCAACATGGAGTTTGCATGTTGCATGAAAAAGACATGAAAAGTCTCCTCCTGGTTTTTCCCTTTGGCCCCAAGTGACATGTGAGCCCCGGCAACCTGCTGAGCTACCCCATCGTTCAGCAATTCCAAAACTCAGTGGTAGGCCCCTGCCCGGGTAACTCCCTCTCTGTCTAGTGCATAATCCCACTGGACGTTTAAAAAAACTACCCAGTCTCTCTTGTTCGGGTCAGTTACACAGTGATCACAAAACTTTTCACGTTTTTATCAAATCTTCAAGAAAAGGAAGAAGAGGCAGTTCTGTTGCACCAGGGAAGCCAGTGGGCGTGTTCCATCTGATAATAATCTAGCTTGTATTTCGAATACACAGGCACAGCTTTCGAAAATACCTGTAAGCAAGAAGCTGCTGCAGAAAGGTCCCCTGGCACACAAACCCCACGACTTTTCTCACTATCCGCAAATTTGCCAAGATTTCCTTTAGCAGCTTTCCCCTCCACAGCACAGGAATGCAGGATACAGAAGGCTTTAGTGATCAAAAGGGAACCCCACGCTGTGAGATACAGTGGCCCAAGAGAAAGCACTACAGGTGCTGTGTGTCACGCATTAACAGGTGTCTCCGAGAAAGACTGACAAGAGGACCCTGACACTCCACAAGAAAACTTAGTCAACAGAGCCTCTCGCTTCTAACGAACAGGTCCCACAGCCCCTGAGCCTTCTTCCTTTATCTTCCTCCTTCTCTCAACGCCCAGTTTCCAGGGAAGGCTGCAAGCTACTGACTTCCGCGGGGGAGGAGAGTGCCCGCTAGCTCTCCCAGGCAGGATCTGCAGGGAAACTTTGCCATCCCTCCACGGCTCGCTGCCGAGAGAGCAGGGGGGCCCCGGCGTGGGAGGGGAAGGCTGCCGGGGAGCCTGGCGCGGGGACTCCGTCCCTCCCTTCCCGGCGCTCGAGAGGAGCCCCTCGCATCTCGTACATGGCTGGGAAGGAGGCTCCGGGGACCCCGCGAAGGGGCTGGGGAAAGGAACAGCACCGGCTCCCGCTGATCGCGGGGCAGATTCGTTACAGGAGGAAAGTCCCGAATTCCCATTAAAATAAGAAATGAAGTCATGGAGAGCTCTTTCCGGAGAAGCCAGGGTAGGGAAGGATGGGAAGCCGGGACCCCGGGCCTCTCTCGGGAGGAGGGTTAGCCAGCCCCGAACGTCGTTTGCCCTCTCCGGGTACGCGGCCCGTGGA
>VZRS01003565.1:943785-1025998 GCA_013398055.1 Ifrita kowaldi
CCATCCCCTACATTAATCTGTGAACAACGGCACGGAGACAGAAGCGAGCAGAGGGCACATCAATCAAACCCAGACAAGCGAAAGGGGCACCGGGGACCGGGCGGCGGCTTTTTACCAGTTCAGCAAACTGTGGGGCTGGTAATCAGCTGAGCAACATGTAGAGAACCATGAATGCACCAGCCTCTCAGCGCTTGCTACCAAATAATTAAATTAATTAGGACGACAATTAAATTAATCAAATAAATAGGTCTACGGAATGTCAAACATAGCAGATAACTAATACTTAATCACAAAAGAACAACCCGTAACAAGACCATGTTTTTCTTTAATTTGCCACTGTTCCTGAGATTAAGAATTCATCAGGTCCATTGTGTCTTGCTCTTTAATCATTGATGAGTTTATGTGTAAATCAAAGCATAACACCTGTGGGTTTAAGAAGTATATTTGAAGTATAAGTAGAAATTTACTAAGTATTTTCAATGTATATTGAAATATGATACTGGAGGATATTACCAATAAGGTTTATATTTGAGTTTATAAGTGGGCTTTTCTAGTTTCAAGCTTTTTGCACATACCCTTGAACAAAACAAAGCAAAAAAGGAGTCCAAGTATTGCTAAAAATAACTGCAGAACTGCAGAATATATATTCTCTATATAAGAGAAAATAATACTGGAGATTTTATGCATCAGGAATGAAATCCTGGCCTTGTTGAAATCTGTGGGGATTCAGGGAGTGTTACTACCTTGTATGCCATGTGGTCTGGATTATGCCACAGATTTTTGTGCGGATTTGGTCAAGCTATTATTAAAACTATTGCTGTTTCTTAAACAAAGTGTAAGACAGAGGCTTCTTCATGCTGTTGGAATACCATTTTTTTTTCTCTTGACTGTTGGTCAGATTGCTCAGTTTACACAAAGTTTTACTGAAACTGCTGAAAGGGTTGTTGAGCTTTTGGCCTTTATGGGAAGGGGTAGGGAGGTAGTCTTAAAGAAGGGTTGACCATTCTTTTCAGCTGTTTTCCAGCAAAACTATTAGCTGAAAATAAGAACAATAAGGTCTGTAAAACCTTCATAATCTGTTTCCATCTTCTTTTGTCCTTTTTTAAAAATAATAATAAAGATGAGATTGTTGTAAAGTTATAGTAAGTCTTAAAATACAAAAGATTTGAATGTTTTGAGAAAAAAGTTTACATGTTGCTGAAATAAGTAATAATTTGTCAAGTCCCTTATGTATAGTACAGACAAGCCTAAATGAGGACAAATAAAATTTTTAAAATTTGTTCTTTCCTTCTCAGTCCTATAGTTTCAGATTAAAATTCTTCATAGATATACTACAAAAACTGCATGCTGAAGAAAGGAAAGGATTAGCAATAGACAGCTGAAGGATGCAGTTGCAGATAAAAGTGACAGCAACATACTAGGTCCCACAGTCCTAATTTGCTGTGTTCTGTGCAGTTGTGGGACAGTTTTGCAGTGTGCCTGCTGCAAGGTTAGCACAGAGTCACAGTGTTCAATACATCTTGTTCTCCACAGAAAAAAAAAAACCAAACGGGATCCTCCAAAGAAGGCTGTATGCATTGTGCTTCTTGTACTACAAAACATAATTAAGACATAGCTTATCTTGGTATAATTGTGTGTAAAAGTACAGGCAAAACTTTTTATTGCACTGAGAAAAAGCCTGAAATGAAAGCTAATAATGAATCATATAGTGGTTAATGACAACACGTCATTGCTGGAAAGGCATTCATAGCACAGAAGTTTATGCATTTGTTGTCATAAAGCAGAAGTAAACCTGAAAGAACAACTTCTTGAAGGCTATCTGAAGTGATGTGCTGTTTTTGCTTGAAACACAGTGCCAGTGATGAGTTTTCATTACTCTTATGTGCTTTTATCCTTGCTATCCTTGCACATTATCTCACCTCTCTTAGGTATATGTCTTGCAGTGGCATAAACAGCAGTGGTTCCATAGAAATCAATGACACTTCCACTTTCACCAGTCAAGAATATGGCATTATAATTTTTCTTCCTATGTAATCCATCCCTGTTTATAACATCAATCACTCAGAAAAAAAATGTGGGAAGATTCTCTCTGTTCATTGTGTTCTATTATACTTCTTGCAAATGCCTGCTCTCACTTAACATATTCACTTAAGAATTTGCCTTTCTTTTTGGCTTTTTTTGGGCTTTTTTGGCTTTGGTTTTTTGGGGGTTTTTTTTGTATCAACATAATCTTTTTGACCTACATGATTTCTGGCCTTGTTGTATTACTGATTCTGAAAAACAGAGTTTTTAACATTTCTTTCTTGGTCTTTTTTAACATGTTTCTAGCTATTCTGCTTTGGTAGATATAAGAGAGGCACCTCTCAACTGCACTCTTGTAAGCATCCAGTGCTAGCCTGGAACAAGAACTGCTTTTGCATTTGAGAAGTCAGGGGAGGATATCTCTGCTTAAGTTGGGAAAAAGAAGCTGGTAGGAATAATTGCAGCATTCCTGAGAGAGGGGAGAATGTATCTGTATTCTCTTCCAAGAAAAAAGCAAAGTGAGTTTTCCTGTTTGGTGAACTTGCACTTGCTGCTATTCTGTAAGGGATTGTGTCTGCATATTAATAAACAGACTACAACCATCAATATTTTCTGCTGTAACTGAGTAGTGCCTAACAAATAATCTACTTTCCCAGCTGCAGAGGGAAAAAGATCTAGATAATATTGGAGCCATAAATAATACTTGCTCTGCCAAGATTAGTCCCCACAGGGACAAAATTGATTATGGGACCCTTATGGAGCAGGTAGTCCACAGCTTGATGTTATGAGGTTCACATATTGAAGCTGCCCATAGCCTTTAATCTCCAGGGGTGAGTTTGCCACTGAGATTCACCTCCCTCCCTTTGGAGCTCTGCACTGGTTAGGGCTCAAGGTGATTTGTGTAGCTATTGGGAATTTGGCTGAGGCATTAGGTTTAGTATTGTCAAAAGGAGGTGTTAGAGCTGTGAACTTACAGTGCTGCCCAGCTGGCAGCTGCCTTTGACTTTGCCAGTTCAAAGGAGGAGCACAGCGTTTTAGTTGAATCACTAAAGGGCACTGCAAAACTCAGATGTTAAGCATGAGGCAGAGAGGCAGCTTCCTTGTTAAACAGGGAAATACAGTAACTTTCCAGAGAAGCTGCACTGCACTTTTAAACAAGCCTTTGTTTCTTTCCCTCTTCCCCTGGCTGGGAGAGCCTTGAGTCTCACCAGTCAGCTTGATTTTCTGGGGAAAGCACCGAGGTTCCCTTTCTGGTTGAGTCACATCCAGAAGGCTTCTGCTAGGTTCCCTGTAACTCTCTGCGAGGTGCTGTATGCAAATACATGAGTTTGCATAATTGTGCCTAATTAGAATCTGTCCGTACACTGGCTCTAAGAGCTGTGTGGTTAATGCCAGTGCAGCTTTGTTCAGTGGAGCTTTCTGCTTATCTCTAAGACAGCAGGACTGCAAAACTCCCACATGTACTGCCTTTCGCCTCTGCCACGATGCATGGTTAGGGAGAGTTTCTTTTGGGGTAAAGAGAGTTCAGATTCATGGAGTGGTAGACACTTTGTGATGTGGAAAGTGGAACTCAGTCTCATTATCTCACACAGTGATAAAGTGGTTCACTGGAAATTTGAGGAGGGGAAAAATTAAAGAGGAACATTTCAGCAAGCAAAGCAGCATGAAAAAATAATAGAGTTTGAGGTTAAACAAAAAGTTTAATCCAAAACAGTTTTGATATTTATTTGAACTCTGAAATTATTTTAAAAGAATGGAATTGTTTTTGAAAGGGAACATAATTCCAGAATGAGAAACCAAAAAGATCCAGCTAAAGTTCAACTATTTGAACTCAAGATGCTTCAAACTTATTCTTTCAATGAATCTGCCTTTGCAACAACACTGACACAAGCAGAAGCAATGGTGCACCAAACAATGCCTTCGCCTGTTTGTGATCGGGAGCTACAAGGATGTTACTCAACTTTGAAAACCACAAGGCAGAAAATCCCAAAACAGGGCCTTGGAGTTCCAAGTCACACACCCCTTCCCTGCAACTCCAGTGAAGGCTGTGGCTGTGACCCTTACTCGACTGATGTCCAGTACAGTGATAGCTGTGGACGCAGGACTGGATGAACTGGAAGGATTCCTGAACTCTTGTGGCAGGGCCAGGTTTAACAGAGAAGTTAATATTTCAGTATAGCACTGGTCAGCAGGCTAAATTAAAACCATAGGAGAACTGAACGAGGCTAAAGGGTGAGAGCAGAGAGAAAGAGAAAGAGAAGAGAAACAGAAGAGAAAGCAAGCATGGAAATGAAAGTGAGAGAAGAAAAAACCAATTTTGTCAGTGACATTTCTCTATTGCTGTGATAGAAACTTTATGTATGGATGCAGACTTTTGCATGATGAACCATACATGCACAGGACCCAAGCCTTTTTTCATGGATGGCTACAGGGAAAGTGGGATGCCCTAAGGAGAAGAATGATGGCAAAACAAGTCATTAGTTCTCATTCAGCCAAGCTAGTGGGGCTCAGCACAGGATAATGTTCAGAAAGGACACGTTTCTTGGTGGGCATGGTGGTAGCAGTAGTCATTGAAGTAGTCAAGAAAGCTAAGAACAAAAATTTTCAGCTACAATTAAAACCAAATCAACCTCGAACATAGCTTTTCAGTGGCCACATTTTCCAAGAAAGCAATTTTTATTAGAATCTGCAGAAGCATGCCAAGCAATTCTCCACTAAATCCTTTCTTGCTCATGATCCGGAGCTGGTAGGAGGGCCTGAGCAATTACTATGGCCCGTACAGTTGTGAGTTGAGTTACCTTTTTTAATCATTTGAGACCAAAGAAAGAAATCTGCTGCTGAGCACAGCAGGGGAAGGCAGTCTAGGGTTAGGACTGGTGTTACAAAAAGTAATTGGGTTGGGATTACGTTTTAGGTCAGCAAGACTGGGCAAACCTTAATGCTAGAATGATCTTAACAAATGCTTAGCAGAGACAACTGACACAGGAGTAGCTGTGACACTGACCTGTAGAGGGTCAATGCCTGGTGTTAATGGTGCTTGTGGGGGTGGGGGAAAGGGGCAGCTGCAACAAATAGCCAAAGTTTGGGAGTTAAGTATTGAAAACTACCAGATTTTTGTGCACTGGCCCCAGCAGCATAACAATCTGCTGCACATCCAGCAGCTTGTTGCCCGTTTGTCTTTCCAAACTCACTTGCACATGAAACCACAGATTGCTGTAGCAGTTTGTGGCCAGGATTGCCCCAGCTTGGTCCATGATGGGCATCAAGACTGTGCAACATGTCCAAAGTGCAGCTCAGATATGATGCTTTTTCTTCAGTTCAAGACTTGAAAGAAATAACACTGTTGAATAACTGGCTCCCTTAAATGTAGGGACTAAGCAGTACAGAACTTTGGCTTCCTCCCTGCTATATGGGCTAATGTCTCTAGGCACAGCTGTTGTATCTGATGAGCCATAAACCCTGAAACCTGCTTCAGAAGAGTGCCAGCAGCCTGCATCCCCAGCACACAGATTCCAGGACCACACTGAGGTGGGCAAGCAGGGAACTGGCCTGTTAAACTGACCACAGAGACCACAGCCTGTGCAGGCAGGGAATGGAGTCTGTCAGAAACACTCTTTTTAACAGTGGTTCCATTGAACTGAACTGAATCACATTCTGTACAAAGCTGATCTGGCTATGAAGAAATAAGAGATACGGTTACTTGGAAGCTGTGTAGTCTTAGTTTCACCTTAGCACATTCCATGTGTGTTGTGATGGATCTTAAAATGCATTATAAACATTCAGTGTGTGGGAATGCACAGCTGATGTGCAAAATGCCACTGTGACTTGTGCTGATAGCAGGCTTAAGGAAGGGATATATCTTCAAAGAAAAGCATAACCTAGCAAGTTTACTTCCTTTCAGCCACTGTGGCGATACTTCCTTTGCCAGGCAAGTCTTTAGCAAGGGAAGAACTTTCCAAGAGCAGTTGGATGCTAAAGCAGATGAATATCTCCTTTTATCTTGTTTTGAAGTGGTCCTTGCTTGGATATCACAGATTGAAAAGGTTTCTGTAGTGATTCCTGTCTCTAAGAAACATAAGAATTATTTAGCCAAAGGTAGGTATACCCATCTGCCAGGCAACAGGCTTGCCCCAAGCAGTAAGTTCTGCTCCCTGACAGCTGCCACCCCTCTCTCCAGTAAGGCTTCCCTGTAATTTGCCCCTGCACATTGGTCCAAATTACCCTTGAACACCTTAGCCCCTATATAAACATTAAGATATGATTTTTTGTGGTTTCCACATACACCATGGAGCCTGGCTGCGTGCCTACTGAGAAGTGGGAAGCAACCTTCCAGTGAAGGGTAGCACTTATTTGATGATTTTTCATGTCAGAAATCCACCCCAGATAAGTGTTTATTGTGAGACTTTGATCTCAAAGATTTAGCTCTCCCTGCAGAGCAAAAGCAGATGCTTGGTAAGCTGTAGCTGTAGTCCTGACAACCCTTTCAAATGTCTAGACAGTGGAAAAGAGATGATTACATCCTCTTTTAAACTCAACTGCAACAATTCAACACGCTTACCCTGTTTACTTCAGGATGAACCTATTTACACTGCTTTGTTCCATGAAACTGTGAGTGTCTAACGCTATTGAAAGATGCAGGATGATAAGGTGGTTGGGATAAAAACCTGCTTTCATTAACAGTAATAAATCTGAAAGATGTACTAGGTCACAGATGGTTCTTATGTAGACTTTAGCATGGACCTAGAGATTAAGGAGTTTGATAACACACATTTACAGCTAATACTTATCATTTAAGAGTCTTGAAAATGTTAACACTTACAGAAAGCCTATTTAATTAATGCTCATTGAAGAACACATTAAATCCCAGAGACAAGGCCAGGAAATGTCCAACATTGCTGATTTACTTTATGCCATGTATTGAACAGGGGAAGAGAAAACTGAGTTATCACAGTAATAATGGGTGAAGAGCTATCTTAGTCTTACAAGACAATAGACTTAGGAAAAGAGATATGAAAAGAGAAAAGAAGGAAATTCCACCTTAGTCAGCATCCTCAAAATAGATATCAATTCAGCAGTTTCTCCAAGCAAAGCCAGCCATGGAAACATGGAGATGTTAATGTGCCAGGTCTGCCTCACGTCAACCACATCACTGAAGCAGGTGTGGAAGAAATTTCTGGTAATGTGATTCAGGACTGTATTAGGTGCTTTCTAGTTTTGTAATTAAGAACCTAAAACTTTTCCTTTTGGTAGAGTAAAACTTCTGATTTTTTTCTTAATCTGTTGTGGCGTTTAAAATTATCTCAGGTGCTTCTGATAAATCAGAAGAGCTTTTCCCTCTGAGAAGCCTAACAAGATAGTATTGCCAACACAGAATCACAGAACAAACTCTTTGGATGCTAGAGAACTCAGAAAAGTTTAGGAATCTCAGAAAATTTATTCAATTCAATACAAATTTTTAAATGAAGCTCTAAGTAAATATAAACCGTAAATATTTTAAACCTTTTTCAGTGGCAAGCTGTTGATATATTCAGGAAAACCCATACCATGGTATGTTGCTTCATTCTTGTAGTTAGTTGTCCAGGTCAGAATACCTGCTCATGTGAAAGCTGAGGTTACTATTGTCAAAATGTGGTCTTAAGCTTGATTCAGGAAGGTTTTGTGGACTACTTTGTCAACTTCTCTGTCTCCTAACATTCATTTTGAACAGTCTTATTTCATGTGAACCGAAAAATCTGTTTCCCAGTAGTGTTTGTAAGATGCCACTAAATGAAATGTCATTAAATTGACAGGAGTTCTTATTTTTGAGGATGATTTTCTGGATGTATTTTTAATGCTTGGTTACAATTTCAGTTTGTTGCATTTATTTCATTCACAAAATAATGAAGAAATGGGTCTTCAAAGATGTTTCCAGTACGGTTGTGTCACCAGTTCAGACTGGATTTCAAAAATAAGTAGGTAGTAAAAGCATACAAGTTAGATCTATCTATCTACTCAGTAAATATAAGATTTTTCTGAGATCTCAGTTTTTTGATTCACCATGAAGTCTGATCTGAGTTTCCCAGCTGCAGCTGCCACAGTTGCTCTGCTAACATCAAGAAGAATTAGTTTTTTTAATTTCTAGTGCAAAATGAATCCTACATACAGAAGACATACTGTGTATATGAAGATTGCAAACCAAAGGTTTTCTAAAATGAAAATAGCATATAAAAGTGGCAATGTTTGAATGCCAGCAAACAAAAGGAAAAGGAGGATAAATTTTAAATTTGGAAGCACTTAGTGAATTTTTAAGGGCAGATGACACATTATAATGTTAACTAAAATCTATTTAACTCATGAAGTCATAACTCACAATTTCTCCTCAAACCATGCTGCTGTGCTGGCAACAACTAACTCTTTAGCAATATCAAATAAGCAGATGATGCAAAACAAACAATTCCCTTATGTTCCTTTCGGTAATAAAACAAGAAGTCTATAAAGCTAATGCCTTTGCACACAGTCTGAGGATTTGATCCTAATCTTATTAGGTATTTTTGCAGCTATAAATTTCCACATGTAATGGAATGTATCTAAAAGATGAAAGTCAATCAGTGTCGTAAGTCAAAATATGTTCTGAAAAATAAAATTCTTTGCTTTATAATCCATCATCCATTTCTTTCTGCCTTTTTTTTTTAAATTGCATTTCCCTTGTTTCTTTTTTTCTTTTTTTTTTTTTTTTGCTCATGAAGAATGGTGCTTTGAAGCAAGGAAGTTATAAACTGCAGGCTCTGTAAATAAGTTTATGTCGAATATACTTCGGTGATTTACACTCTATCATTCAAGTGAATTGTTTTCTAGAGGTTTTACAGCAGTAGTTTTGTCCACATGTTTTTCAAACTGTTGTGTTTTAATCCCAGTTGGTAATTAAGTACCTCACAGCCACTCATTGACTGCCCCTAACACATTCCTGAAGGGGAGAAGAATCAGAAAGAAAAGGTAAGCCTCATGGGTTGATATAAGAACACTTTAATAATAGAAACAATAATGATGATGATGATGATAATAATAATGATAAATAACAATGACAATAATATTAGTAATAACTACAACAATAATAATAATAATAGTAATAGCAATGGTAAGGAGAGGGAGAGAGAAAAATAGAATAATAGAATCCAGGAGAAACAAGGGATGCACAATACAAGTGCTCACCAATACCCAGCCCATCCCTAAACAGAGACCAGCTCCTCCCAGACAACTCTCCCAGTTCATATACTGGGCATGATGTCCTACAGTGTGGAATATCCCTTTGGCGAGTCCAGGACAGCTGTCACGGCTGTGCTCCCTCACAGCTTTTTGTGCCCCTCCTCACTAGCAAACATGAGACACTGAAAAATCCTTGATTTAGGGTAAGCACTACTTAGCAATAGCTAAAACATTAGTGTGTTACCTACATTATTCTCATATGAAATTTTAAAAAAGCACAGCACTGTACCAGCTACTAAAAAGAAAATTAACTCTGTCCCAGCAAAAACCAGGATAAAAAGAAGACTAACTGCATTTTTTTTTTTAATTATAATTTGAGATTTTGGATGCATCTGCATTTTTTGTTTGTTAGTTTGCTTAGAAAAGGTAATCACAGAACAGCATATTTTTCTAAATTCAGAATTTTGTTCAACACCAACTGTGACTCATTCCAATGCATGTAGCTAATACTGTATCTTTCAGTCATTGAAACACAAATAGGAAATCTTACATTCCCCATTTATCTAAGTTCCTTGTAAGTGTGGTTACATTGGTCTGAATAAGAGTTAAATGTGCAGGACCACAGGGAGACTTCGTTGGCTGGAGTCAGTCACATCACACTCTGGGTTCAATATTGCTAAGTAATTTGGCCAAGTTAGAAAACTGAGCCAGTGTGTATAAAATAAGAGCAAGCTGTAGTCTAGGGAGAAAAAAACCCCAAACATATGCAACTGACTTTGGCCTCCTGATTTTTCTTTCTTTTTTTTTTTCTTTTTTTTTTTTGGTCTATACTAGTTCACAACAACAATTGTAGAATATTTTCACTTTCTTGTATGGCATAAGAAAAACTCCCCATGGAAATAAATTTTAGAGGTCTACCCTGACAACAGGCAAAACAGTTATATCTAGTTAAGACATCTGAGCACAGTCTTCAGATTGTGTGAACTGAAATACTTGGATGCCCAAGAGAGTTATGTCAGTTCAAAACATTTGAGGATCTGGAATACTGTGGCAACACATGGCTGGATTTCAAACCCTTCTCCAGAACACCCCTCTGAGAGTTACAGACTTGCCTGGAGCCTTTCAGCAGGTGAAATGGTTATGCAGGTAACAATTAGAAAATAGCCGTTTCCTTAATAATACCCAGCCTTTAAAAACCTGTGTCCTGGGTTACAGTGTATTCTGTCACCATCCTCATGAGCTGCTGAAACCAGGTGGGGCAGTGTTTCCTTGCCTCCTCCCTCCAGACTATTTTCTGTTAATGAGCCCATCAACGCCTTGCCTCGTGACTCCTCATCCCATTGTGAGATGCTCCACCCAGAGGGAGGAACCAAGCATTCCATCCTGGATATAATCTGAGATTCCGAGCACCACAGACACCTTTCCACTGAATTCCCAGAGGACAGGAGCTACATAGCCACCACTGGACCTTCTGAGGAATAGTGGACCCTTCTACAGGATCGCTGCCTCAACAGAACCACATCCACCACTTCAGGGGGAGTGCAGCCACCATTTTATCGGACTGCTACCGCGACCCTGACTGACAGGGTGTCAGGTTGTATCCTGACTCTGTCCATTTGAACCAGTGTTTTCTGCCTTTTTTTTTTTTCCAAATGAATTCCATTGCAGGGGATGAGGCTGAAGCAGCCCTTCATCAGTTCTCCAGGAAGGCTTGGCCCTCAAATTGCCAGCAGCGTTGCAGCACATGCGCAGCAAAATTGCCCACACGTCCCTGGGAGAGTGCCAGCTGGTGCCACCCTCTCCAGAGCACAGCTCCGGTGCCACCAGCCTGCCTGGACAGCACCAGCACTGTCCCAAGGGCTGCTGTGGAAGGTATTGGGAGATGGAATTCCCCTCTGTGGGCATTCCAGAGGCTTTTGCTCAGCAGTGAGGCCAAGGGCAGGAGCAGCTCATGCCGGAGCTAAGGGCTGCAGGGAAGGGCAGCAGCCCCAGGCGGGTGAGCAGAAGCAGCGGCCCTGGGCAGAGAGAGAGCACCTCCGAGACAGGGAGTGAAAGTACTGCCTGAGCCATGGGGCTGCCGTGTCACTGCTTTGACAATGACCCCATTGTGAGATGCTCCACCCAGAGGGAGAAACCAAGCATTCCATCCTGGATATAATCTGAGATTTCGAACACCACAGAAACCCCTTTCCTCTGGATTCCCAGAGGACAAGAGCTGCATAGCCACCGCTGGACCTTCTGAGAAAGAGCAGACCCTTCTACAGGATCACTGACTCAACAGAGCCACAGCCACCATCTTATTGGACTGCTACAGCCACACTGACTTTTTCATTTTTTCATTTCATTCATATTTTCATGAAAATGAGCAAAGTCTAACATGTTACACTACCTTTACTTTTGTTGAAAACAATGAGATGAAAAATAATTATATCAGCTGGCATTACTTGAAGGGTTTTAGAAATCTGATTTGTGAGGGAAAAGGGAGGGTAGGGGCTTACAAGGTGTGGGGAGGTGGGTGTGTGTGTATGCATACACCTCTGCCTGCTGGAAAATGTGAGACCAGGCTTCTCTGTTAGCAAGAGAGTTGTGAGATAATTTTTTCTCATTTGAACTTGGTCCAGGTTTTAATTAGCACCCTCTTGGGCTGTGTACACTGTCTACCTGGACACACCCATTTAAATCCAACTTTTGTTTTGGCAGTCACATAATAAAAGGCAAGAAAATTAAAAGCAGTCCATATAAATGACACATGGAAGCATGGATGTGATGTTTCTAACTCCCTTTCTTATTTTTGACAGTTGTGGTTTGTAGAGAGATAGTGATTTTCAAAGAGGGAGATGTGCTAACATGATGTTTTTACTGCTTTTCTCATCTACTGAACTGCATTTTCAAGACATGGAAAGTGCTTGAATTTTTCATATCACAACAAAATAAGGAAAAAAATTGTTGAAATTTTGTATTTGTTTCTAGAATGGCAGCTACTTTCCAAGCTTTAAAGTTGGATTTGAATAAGTTTTAGTATACATACCTTCCCTTACTTTCTACTACTCCATATAAATTTCCTATATCTTACTTTCTACATGCAACTCTAGAAAACATGTTTTCCTAATACAAACATTCACAGTTTTTCTAATGCTTGCAAAATGTGATGCAATTGTAATTGAAAGACAGCATAACTCAAAAATGGAGAGTTAAGGGCAAATACATTGCCTAGGATTAATAGAAAAAATATAGTTATAGGTGGTCTCATTAGCCTGATTTATCAAGGTTCTCAAGCAGATGACACTTCTTAGTAGGAGAGGAAACAGAGCCAGAAGTTACAGCATGAGCTTCTCATTCAGAAGAACTGGGGTCAGTTCCTGACTTGTCATTGGCTTTGTCCAAGTCACTGGGAAAGCAGATTGCCCCCTCCTAATTCAAGAAAATACCCTGTCCTTACCTTACCAAGCTGTAGGGAGTGCCGGGCGGGGGGGGGCTGTGAGGTCTGATACAAGGTAAGGGCAGCCCTGCAATAGATGGTGCTATTCCCACACTTCAGAATCAGGGTGTCCTGTGGTCTCTCATCTACAAGTCATGTGCTGAGGAAGTATTGATTTTATTTTTCTTTTCTTCTATGATATTCTCACAAAGAGCAAGACTATTAAAACGTTTCCCCCACCTTCCTCAAGCAGTATTCAGCTTCCTTGCTTTGGGGTTTTTATTTGTTACCTACTATTATCTCTCCCTACAGCAGTTTTACTCTACTAAATCAGGTCATTATTCATCTCAGTTTCCACACATTGCCCTCTCTCCCTAAAGCAAGTAGAAGCTCATTCATTCCATTCAAGTATGGAAAATACATTTTCCAAATGCTAGTCCTAACTGCTACGTGCTGGAATCAGCTTAACAATTTGTATCAAATCCTTTGTTCAGAAGACAAAAGAACCAGCAAAGAGGATAATGGATTACCCACTGTCGTGTCTCATCTGGAAGTTATCTAAAGGCTGCTTTGATAAGTAGAGTGAGAGTCGTTGGTGTGACTAATGTTGCACCATTATATTGCTATAACCTGTGAAACACAGAGATACCAGCATCATAAGAAATACTGCTACAGAGCATCCAAACTGGATAACCACAGTGAAGGAAACACTGGCATCTTATCCATTACATATATTGCATTGATACAAAAAATATATTTTTCAAGTGGGAGTGAGGTATTAGAAGTCTTTATACAGAACAGCTTCTTGTTGATGAGGAGTTAGATGCTTTCAGCATGGCATAAGAGATTATTTAGGTGAATATAGACATACTCAAACAGAAACCTTAATAATTTTTTTTCTTGGTTGTCTTGGAGTCATTATAATAATATGTACCTCTGTGAAAGAATGTAGATACCAGCATTTAGCAACAGAGATAATCAGGGTAATCTGCCTGTAAAGGTGTAACTCCACTGGTCAACCATTTCCTGGACAATTACAACAAGAATCCTGGTTTGCCTCTAATGCTGCTCTCCAGTCAACTCACAGTACTTTAAGTAGCTTGTAAAAAACTCCCCATAAAAAAACCCCAACAAAACAAACAGCACCCCCCCCCAAAAAAACCTAACAAGAAAAAAACCCACAAAACAAAAACAGCAAGAAATCACAAAAAACCCCCAAAACAACCAACCAACCAAAAAAAAAATCCTAGTAATTTTTCAGAGTTTACCTAAAGCCCAATAAGGATTTAGTTTTATTCTTCTTTGTCTTCTCCTGGTTAAAGAAGCTGTGCTATACAATAGCAGGTGTTTAACTCAATTGACCCAAAGGACAGAATCGTATTTGTTAATGTGTCCTATCAGGTCTGTGCACTGTGGCTTTTTCTTTCCCTGTTGTACATTGCGGTGTCTGAAACATCCACATCTGTCACAACCCTCTCAAAATCTCTTCAATACAAAGAGGAGAACCCAGATATTCATAAGAATTGTTTCATGGATTCTCTGTTCCTGCATTTAGCAAATTGCTTTTGCCCTAAAATTAATCATTGTTCTTAAAGACTTGGATAGTGGTTATTTAAGAACAAGAAAAGTAAGTTTATACATAAATAATCCAGGAAATAGATTGTAGCAATAAACTCCAGGAATTCATGGGCGAGAGGGTCAGCAGAAGTTAAGCAGTGACCCTGAAGTAATAGCACATTATGGTTTTCAACTCCAATATACTGAGTGCAAAGGAACAAATTGATTTTTTTAAAGCTTTGAAAATTAAACCAACCACAGTAAAAGTGTTTTATTATACAACAGCCAAAAAAATGTAAACCCTGCTATAAAAGCTAGTCAAGTAAAACCAAACATCACCACACAAACAGAAGGCAAGCTTCTGTTCCTCTTATTTCAGGTGATTCCTCCCTTGGGCTGTGATTCCCTAATTGCTTTATTGCTACCACTGATGGCAGGGTTTGGCCTAGCTCTGGGGACCAGTGCAGCGTGACACTACAGAACTGGCTTCCTCTTGGAAAAGGGGGAGTTGAAGAAAGCATTCTGAGATGAAACAGAAGAAATGAATTGAACAATTTATTCTTAAAGTTAATAACATTAAAAGCCCCATTACAATCTAATCACACAAGTTCCTAAAATCTCAGGATATTACCAAAAGCCAATATCTGTGCCTAAGGCATGTCCCATAGTGTCTGCATAGCAACTCCTCACTTCTCCTGCAGACAGCATGTATCACCCACCTCTAGGTAACCTAAAACGAGGCAGAGATTAGTCCTGTGTTATCAGTCCCTTAATCTCCGAGCCACTATTTCTCCTTTTGCAGGGAAATCCAGACACCAGTTCAGCCTCTCTTTCAGGCTGCAACCTGTGATAGCCTGCTGATGCCTCCTGCCATGGGCAGGGCCCCTCTCCACACCAAGCTGCTCCAGCAGCTCTAGAGGCAGCTGTGGTATCACCATCCATCACCTTTGCACAAGCTGAGTTTTGGTCTTTCATATCATCTGCCCCTCATTAACTGCTTGGTAGAGGAAAAAGCAGGAGGAGAGTGGACTGGGGTGTTATTAACATGTTCACTGCTGCGCTGTGAAGTGTGCACAGTTCATCATGGTCTTCCATGGTTGGTAGTTCCAACTGGTGTGACGGGGGCAAGAAGTTTCTAATTGTCAGATTAAAGCTGGCTGAAAAGTTTTATCAGCTCAATTATATTCTGCATAAAGATCAGCCTGTGCCCAAAATTGTTAAGCTAGCAGGAACAGAGAGTTTAAAGTGGCATGATGTGATTGATCTCATTGGTACTGGTCTCAGTAGGCATTTCTTAAAATCAAATTCTCCTACATTTGCAGCTCACAAAGAAGTGTGTTTGAGGTTTGGAGAGAATGGTGTGGTAAAGATATTTATTAAGAAAACCTGAAGTATCTTTATATTTTTTTACCTTTGCTCAGAAATATCAGTGCTAAAAGATCTCATTCTACTTTTTGATTGATTGCTGTGGTTATGAAAAACCAAACAATTTCCTCAGATCTTGGCTCTGCATTGATCATGTATTAAAAAAGCTGTCAGGAAAGTAATTGCATTTTAAAATGTATAAAGCATGTGCAAATTTCTGTTTATCTGTACGAGTTCTTATGTATTTGTATGCCAAGTTTAGAAACAGAACAAGAAGAAAATACTTTTCAATGAGACAAACCATCTTTATTCTGGGTACATGGAGGACCCAAAATATAACATTTGTTGGGAACTATAGAGTAGAAAACCTGTGCAGAACATTGTTCCTTATACAATAACATGTAACTATATTCCAATTCCCTCCTTCCCCTTTATTAAATAATGTGCAGCACAAGAATAAAAGAGAAAAAAAAAGTCTGAATACTCAGGACTGAAAGTAAATAGAGTCAACTTTTATATACTGTAATAAAATCATCTATTAGAAATACTGCTGGAACAGTATCTCAAACTGAATTTTAAAAATATATCTCCAGATGCCAAATATAGTTTTTTTCTGCTGTGAGGATAGACAGATCTTTAATCTCTGCAGACACAAATAAACACTCCAGAATGTGGTGGATTTTCTGCAATAGGTTCAATTAACTCTACCTTGTAAGGCACTCTGTACATTCAGTCTCTGAAAACGGTAAAGGCACAGACAAGTATACATTGCGTTGTCTGGATTCTTATTTCCAGTTGGCACCATCCTTTCACAGGCTACTTGTTATTTATTCAAGCAACACTTGCATCTTTAACTTTCAAAGCTTTGGGAGGAAAAGTAAATTCTTTGTCATGTATTGCTACTCAGCTAAGTCTTTGTTCAGCTGTATTACTGATGACATTAACTGGGGATATTAGTTTGATTAACCATGAGAACCAAGGGGAAGTGGTCTCTTACTGGTTTGTGGTCTTCAGCAGGCGCTGCACGCAAAGGAGCCAGAGCAAAGCACTGTGTTCACTACTTCACCATGTGGCACGTTTGGTCCCAAGCACATGGTCAGCTCCATCAGGACCTGCGACCACTTGAAAATGGGAGGCAAAGCTTGTCAATCACGAGCCTGGAAGCAGTGGGCTTGGGTAAATCCCTGTGGTGCAGACTCACAAGCAGTGTCCCAGTGGAGCAGGGTATGCTGTGAGTGAGGCACTGCTCTGGGGAAGGTGTGGGGGAGGTCACCAACCAAGTCTCCCCATAAAGTAAACGAAGTAAGCCAGTTCCAGAGGAAGATGCTTTCCACCAGGCAGCACACTCAGGAGAAGTAAATGTTTTGGCGAGAAGTCCTGAGTCTGCCTTCCCAGAGCTTTCTAGCACTTAGCCACGCACCTGCAAACCCATATTTTTGAATTTAAGTTCATAGCATGAAAGCCCCTTCACAGAGCTGATTTTGGATAATAAAATAACTTCCTTCAAATCTCTGATGGGGGCTGAGTCTTGATGTCTGATCCTGGCTTCTGAAAGACATTTCTTCAGGTCATGAAGAAGGCATTTTCTTTCAAGGGATTAGTCATGAAATTGTGTGATGGATAAGAACCAAAAATCAACATCCCTATGCAGCAATCTCTTGCCTCTGATTCTCTGGCAGTGAATCTCACATTCACTCTAAAAGTGCGTGTTTTCAAGAGAATTTGTGGAGAGTGTGTAGAGCTTGCCCTTGCCTATGTACTTTTCTGGAAAATGAGTAGATATGGGGTTGACAACTGTTTTGTTTTGCCTCTCACTCCTTCCCACCAGAAGGGTAGCGTAGTCTAGGTATTCACATCTCACCATTCTGAGACAAATGCACGAACCAGCAGGTAATTGTCCTGCCCATATTTGTGAACATACACGTGGACAATGTTTCATCCTCCTACGAGGGGAAGTTCAGCATGATCTGGTCACCAGATTGGTGCAGGGAGACTGAAGTTTTCACTGGTCACAGGCAGAATGTTTGGCTTTACTTGCTTGGATAAAGTGGTCTGAATTATTGTGTTGCACTGCATAAACGTAAATCCTTACAGCTGGAGAAGGAAGGGAGATCCAGACTTGTATTCTGCCTCAGTTCCCACATTTAAACTGAACCTCAACTACTGTCTGCCCACCCAATCGTTTCATTATGGATCAAGCATCTAACAAGGAAATCCTAATGTTAGGGGCCATTTAAGCTCTCTACATGGTTGTAACAAGTTTAAAAATTAATGTAGAATATCTAATTTTTTTCACCAAACTCTTTTACAGAGTTCTGGGATCAAAGTATGTTACCCGGGGAGAATATCTGTATGGATACCTGTCAGTTCCAGGAATTATTAATTTTAATTTCTACCTGTAAAACTAAAAAAAGGCTTAGCACAAATGTAGGATTGTTTTCAAACCTGAAGAAGATTTAGCTTCTTTTGTAGCTGGGCATTTCTCTTTTTTGCTAGTTAAATGGTATCACATTTCTTTTAGTGAGGGGGAAAGGAGAAAATTATGGATCATGCTGGGGCTGTAGCTGCTCTCATTTCCCTTGCTTTGTTCCCTCTCTATGCTGGTCTCGGTGTGAGCAGTAGCCCTGTGTAAGCACCCTGCTTCTTCCTCTGGTGGGAGAAGAGACTCAGGGGTTTGATGGTTGCAGCTCTGGGGCTGTGTTAAGGGAAGAGATGTGTGGGCACTAAGGCTAGAGGTGGTTACAGGGAAGGAAAAGAGGGAAGGGAAAGAAGGGGTTTTCTGAGGCCAGTGACTGCGCAAGAGGAGTCTTTTAGAGAAGCTGGAGAGCAGCATTTGTGTTAGGTTTCACAAGGCATGCAAGGACACAACGCAGGTAGTCCTTTCTGTCTTCCACGTGTGCACCACGAGGTGCACATAAAGTGACAGGGGGGCTGCTGATTGAAATGAGGAGCTTTAGGGGTGTGAGCTGGATGAAGATGACGGTAAAAGGTTTCCTTTTTTCCTGTTGTGAAAAAGGAAAAGAACTACTCAGTCGTTAAACAGTTAAGAACAGCTGCTTTACCTGCTCAGACCTTTAGTGCTTAAGGCAGTTAAGATGTAAATCACAGCAATGAAATTCAAGCATGTATTCCAGTAAAGCTTAGGCAATACCTTCAGCAGATGCTTAAAAGTTAAATGTGTGCTTAAAAACATCACTGAATTTTCCCCTTCAACAGAACTAGTCTGAAATGTGTCATTTACTGTAGTACCATTTCTAGCTTCATAAGTAAAACCTAACTTGTGCTTCTCACCATTTCATGGATATTAAACAGAAGCTGATAGGCACTTCAACTTTTAGGGGATTTAGTAACACTAGCTAATATCTATTACTGCTTAAGAAAAGCTAATTTCACATAAGAACAGAATTTTGTGTCTATGAGAACATATACTAATATTTTAGTAGTCTTATTGTATAACATCTTTTGATGCAAAATTAATCCCACCTAAGAGTAGCCCTGATTGTTCACATTGTGTAATCATCAATTAGTACATGATGTATTTTCTGATAATTTATGGTGTCACTAATCGCACAAAAGATAACCAAACAACTGTGGCCATGGCTTGTCTTATTTGGTTTATATAACCTTGATTTTGATGGCACTGCACTGGAATGACTGACATGACTAAAATGAAGCACAAGCTATATACTTTGCTGTAATGTGATCAGAGGAAGGCTTGCTAAGGCATTTCACTGGAGTCCTTGTGCTAGCTTTAGAACCAGTATACCTGTTCTTTTTTGATAATCACGAACATGTTGTACAAAAGTACAGTACAAACTGGGCTACTGAATGTGTAATTAAATGTTGCACATAACTTCAAGGTCTATTTTTACTGTTTTTTAAGGGTTGCTATTAATGTTTAACAGCAACAATGCACAGCTTTACCTTCCATTGAAAAAATAATATAAAAAATGTTATGTCATAACAAAAAGATTAACAGAAAATTACTCTAAAGATTAGTCAATCTAATTTTTTTTATTATGCTGCTTTAGTATTCAATTTAACACATACCCCAAAATACAGTATAAAATACATATTTTATATGAAATTTATATATAATGCATAAAATATATAAACAAGAATAGAAGATAATATATTATGCATGTATGAAAATTAACATTTATTTACAATTTAGGTTGTTAGGATATTGTAAAAGGAATTAATTTCACAGGGAGTTGTTAAATATATACAGATACAATATATTCTAAAAAATACCAGCACCTAAATTTTTATTCTATGCAAGATATCTTTAACAGTAGTGATGGCTTTAAAATTCTTTTTAAACTTATTCATGATTGTTAAGGTTAAGCGTTTCCAATGTGCAACACACTGTCCTTCAGCTCAGATCAAATATTTTGGGCATTTCCTTTGGGCAGTTTGCCATTGTTCTATTGGATTGGAAGTTACAGCAATTTGACTGGTATGTCTTTCAATCTTTTTTTTTCCCCTTAGCTATTGAAAGCAAGTACTGTTGTGTCTGTACTGCAGCTGAAGCAGTTTTGCAATTGAAAACTTGCTTGTTTGCTGTCTGCTTACACAATAATCTATTTTGATACAGGGTTCTGTTGACTGCTGCATAAAGTAGCAAGAGCTATCACCCAAAAAAAGTACAGCTTTAAGGGAATGGTAATCTCTGTTATCTTGAAAAGGCTGTCTGTGTGATTTATATTGCTGGCAGTATATTAAATGTGTCATGTGGGTGTCAGAGAAGTACAAAATATCTTCTGTTATACAGACTCCTCCTGCAAGTCTGTTCTTGGGTCCTCCTGAACATATTTACTTTTTTAGCATAATATAAATGGAAACACAGCATGAAGTACTTTTGCGGTGCACTTTAAATCGGTAGTCAATGGTTTCCTAATAGAAAGTAGTCATAGCAATATCCACTCACTATTCACATTTTATTAAGGACAGAATGTGTCATGAAGCTTGAAGCTATGTAAAGAAAAATGGTTAAATGAAAAAGAATTTCTCCTTTGTGGGCTATTTATTTTCTTTCCTCAAAAGTTTCCTGTGGAATTTTGATTCACTACTTAAAACACTCATTAAGTAAATTTTTACATTGTATGGTATTGTAGATCTCTGGAACACTGTTGGTCCTTTGGGTATAGTTTCAAACAGATCAGGCCATTTCAATAGATTAAAGCCAAAACCCGAACCATCTGTCCCCATTCCTGTGTCTGCAAACCGCGTCTCACCCAAAAGTAAGCAAGCAATGAATCTTTTATATTCCTGCCTACATTTCTCCACCAAGTCACCTGAGTCTTTCTAATGGCAACCCCATTTGAGGTGTACCCCCAAAAAAGAGTGAATTGCGGCATTTCTGATGAGTAAGCCACATAATACAGAGATATTTGTAATTTTCCTTCATGTGAACTAAGACCTTTCTATTCAGCAAAGAAGAATCTGCTAAGAAGTATACCATTTCAGACAGGGTACACCTTTTCTTTCCAAATTGAAACTTACAGGGGATTTGAGTGTACCCAGTTAAAAAATCAACCAACCAACAAAACAACGAAAACTCCACATATTTTGTCATTCTGAAGAAGATACCGCTTTCATAAACCATATTGATAGATTATGAACATGTGTGTGAAAATTATTCAGAATTGTAAATATTTCATTCTGTTAGGTTCTTGCCACTGGAGAAACAGAAGTTCTATAGTCAATAATTCTGGTACCTGCACACCAAACATGCATCCAGCTTCCACAGCTGTTTATTTTGCACCATTCTCCAGATTCCCACAGAGACTCACAGACCACAGAGGATATTTCGAGTTGAAAGGGACCCACAAGGTTCATTGAGTCCAACTCCTAAGTGAATAGCCCATACTGCTGGTGGTCCAAGGGTCTTTCGATGGGATTCAAAGTCTTCAAACTTCATTGAGGTGACATTGAAGCCTAAGATTTTCTCTGACTAGAAGAATTAAAAATTATATCTAATCCTGTTATCTAAGCATGGCTGTTTTACCGGCAACTGTGGCAGTCTCTGTGGCAGTGCAAAATTCTAAGGTAACCAGTAGATATCGAAGTGATAGATGAGCTCCAGAACCACGCCACTTAAATCAGAAAAATAAGTATATTGCTCTTATTGCAAATTCATTCTGAAACAACAAAAATTCAACACCAAACTTGTCTGTCTTATTGTTACATGGTTACTTTGTTGTGTGTCAAATGGAAGAGCATTAGTCATCTGCAGTGAACTGTCCCTCCCCACCATGTGCCTTGTGTTCCTTCCCCAGGGGTGTATTCACTCAAGCAACAGGCAAGGCACAGCCCTTACCACACCAGATAGCATAGGATGGTGGAAGAAAACAGTGCTTCAGATGTCTGTGATGGTATGATTTAGGTACAGATTCTTCACCACAGCCTGGAACTATCTGAAAATTACTAGATCTAATGTTGCCAGTCTGTTCAATGAGAAATGACAATGAAACAAAGATAAAGCAAGTTACTTAAAAAACTGAAATTAAGATCCTGGAAGTTAAGAGTTTCAAGCCATATTTTGCCTATTAAATAAGAGTTTCTGACTGTGTCTGGAATTTCTTGAGGTCCCAGGACTGCAGTTCCCATTGACCTCAGTAAAATTTATAGGCAATTGAAACTCTTGAAAATCAGGTAACATTTTTCTTGATAATCAGTGTAGTAGTACCTGAGGACCAAGAAAGCCTTGAGGAATTTGCAATGCAATATGTAATCTAGAGAGAGCATAAAGGGTAAGCGTAACATAACCAGCATGATTGAAACAAATTGTCTATTTGATCAAAAATGCATTTCCCTTTCATGTAGAAAAGAGAATAAGTGAAGGGTTGAATGACCAGTGAGAGAATATAAGGAAGATAAAAAGGCATATATAATCTTTATAGATTGAACAGCTGAAAAAGATGGAAAGATTGAAAGTTGAAATAAACAGCCCATTGGCACAAGAAAAGAAAAGTCCAGCCAAAAGCACAGACAGTTCTCTGAAGATGCAGAGGTTCAGAGATATACATGTTTCACTTGCCTTTCCTCTTGACAGCTACCATGTGTGTTTGTGCATAGATGTATGATTAATTTGTGTCAGGTTAAAGTATATAGTGCAAGCTTAACTTAGTTTTAAATAACAAATATGTACAACTTCATTAATCAGTTCCATGGTAAAAGAAATCAAAGCTATCCCTGCAACCACTTCAGTAAGAGATTTTATATTTTCTCTTGTAAGACTCTGTAAATAATCGTATTTGCAGAGTGCTCAGCACAGGAAAGACATGGACTTGCTGGAGAGGGTCCAGAGGAGGGCCACAAAAATGATCAGAGGGATGTAACAACTCTCCTATGAGAAAAGCTGAGAGATTTGGGGTTGTTCAACCTAGAGAAGAGACGGCGCTGTGGACACTTTTTTGAGCTGTTCAGTATGTAAAGGGGCTTATAAAAAAGATGGGGACAAACCTTTTAGAGACACCTGTAGCAATAGGACAAGGGATAATGGTTTTGAACTAAAAGAGGATAGAGTTAGATTGGGCATAAGGAAGAAATTTTTTAAGATTAAGGTGGTAAAACACTGGCACAGGTTGTCCAGAGGGGCAGGCAATACCCCAGCCCTGGAAACATTCAAGGCCAGGTTGGACGGAACTCTGAGCAACACGATCTAGTTGTCCCTGCTACTTACAGGGGGCTTGGAATAGGTGATCTTTAAAGGTCCCTATCAAACAAAACCATTCTATGATTGTATGGTTATCGTTTCATTTAAAGATAAAAAATCGTACAACAGCCTGAGATCTGTGTATGGTAGGCACTGGGTATGCACTTACATTTCAGTTTCATTTCCAGAGAGCTTTTCAGGAGTGTATGAGGTGGTGAGTTTAACTGCTATTTATAGGAGGATAACAAGCTAAATATAAGGAGTGAGCCCACACTTCTTATAGACAACATTTTGTGAAATAACTTCCTCTTGGTGATTTTTTCTAGAATTTCCACTGGTACTGCAAAGCAAAAGTTTAGGTCAATTTTTTTTTTTTTTTCAGTTAAATGCCTTAAGAATTTTCTTATGATTATTTGCAGTGAACTTAGAGGAGGAGTATGTTAACTTACTCTTTGCTTTTTATCTGTAAGCAGGAAATGGGTCATTAACAGAATAGAAATATGAAAATATTTCTATTCCTGGATACCTAATATGTTGAATATTTACTGATGTTAATTCTCTCCCTTGCTTCTCATCATTCTATCCCGTATGTAATTGGAGACAGTTTTGTTGAACTGGATAGGATTTGTCTACTTTATAGCTGAAAAGTTAAATACAGTCATACAAACAGGAAAATAAACTGAGACTGAATCCATCGTTCAATGGTCCCTTTCAAATATTTTACCTGTGAGAAACTGATCTTCAAGAGAAAGTCCACGAAGCTAGTAAATCAGGCAGACTTTAGAGTCATTTAAAGTAGCATTTAATGTGTTACTAAACTGCAGAATCACTTTTAAAAATTCCCTCGATTAACATATGCAAAAGAAGTTACATGTGTTACCAGAAATTTCAGCCTGAGCATCCTTTGTCCACTGCATTTTCTCAAGGGTGTCCAGAGAAACTTCCTGCAGGCTAAAACAGCTAAACAGGAACTGCAAAGTAATTTAATCCTTATCTTCTGGATATTCTAAATTGGTATAGGAGTATATATCTAGTATACTCCTAGGAGTATATTCCTTTATCCTTTTGATTGTCTTTTTGTCAGTAGGAATTTTGTGTATAAGCTCAAGGCAGCACATAACCCTGAGAGTCCTACTTACCTCTTCAATTTATTACATGAATAATCACATTGTTACAGTGAATACAGACCCTTTTTACAAAAAGATGCAAATCATTATTAATTCCATGACAACACTTCACATGAAGCACATTGAATACTTTAACTACTAAAGTAGCTGTAATACACAGTTGCATTGGAGACCAATTGTAATATAGTGCTTATTAATGTCCACATCTGGCCAATATGTCTGTGTGAATACCAAATAGATTACTAATGCTAATGCTCTTGACATAGCATGTGTCTGACATAGCTATATGTTGGGGCTCAGTTGTATTCTAAGCCTTGGATATCAAAACCATAACAATGTTGACAAAATCTTTAAAAATTCACATACCATATGTATTGTAAAATACTTGTCACAGAATGATACTGTTTTATGACCTGAATAAAGTGGTTGAGAAAAAGAAAAATTAGTCACTTGAAGAAGTAGGACTCCAAATTAAAGACTAAGATAAAGAACAAAATGAAAACAGCTTTCTTTTAAGAATAAAAGAGTTATTATTACCTCTAAATTATTTAGGCTTAGCGTCCCAAACTTTCAAAATATGCAGAAAAAATTAAAGCACTAGATTATCAAGGTTTTTTTGTTCTCCATAGCTCTATGCTAATCATTGTGTTGAGTGTGAACTGACTTTTTCCTCCTGTTATGAGCAACCAAAGTCTTTGTTCTGAGAATGATCACATAATTACACAGAAGATTAAAGAATTCCCATGAATAATTTGTGCTCATTTCTCCCTGTTAAACCCATTTAACCCAGTTGAGCGTGCCTTGCTGACTTGCTTCAGAGACTCACATTTTCATTAGAAAAGTAGAATACTCACCCTCCCCTGCAGCTGATAACTCTGTCTGGCTTATCTTGTTGCCTAAACATTTCCCTGAACTTGACCAGCTCTTCTCCAAAGCATAATCATTTGGGATTGTACATAAATTAATTATGAAAGTAAAAATTAACTCATTTTATGAAGAAATGGTAAAAAGAAAATTTAAACATTTAAAAATTAATTGAGCTATCAGAATGGAAAATTCCTTCTAGTAGTTGGAATCAATGTTGGGAGATGTATTTTAGCTTGTGGTCCATGGAGGGCCAGAGGACTGAAAGAAATTCATTGTCACACCACAAATTACTCTAGTTTACCTCCTACACCCAATTTTCACCACCTGAACACTAAGTCAAGTTTCATATTCCCATGTCTAGGTTGAACACTATATTGCTTTTTGGGTATATTAAGATGAGGGCAAAAAATGTGGTTTTATAATAAAACAGTAAATATGCTGTAAATTCCTGGTGTGTTTAAGGTTATGTTCTGATCTATTCCCCTGTTCCCCTTTAAGATGCAGCTTGAGTATTGTAACAAAAGTAAAATGCAAACCCACCAAGACTAATATGGTCTACAGTTTATCATATCTTAGTTGTCATTTACAAATATCCTGTAGAAAAATGCACTTCTTTTTAATACTTTTCTTTTTTTTCTTGAGCATGAAATATATCCATAGGAATGATTATGGCTGCGGATGGTAAATTGAAATCCAGATATGAATACTAACTTGCCTGATATTTGTGAAGGTCTGTGGATGCCTGCAGTAGGAACATGCACATTATGGCCACACTTCTGGTTAGCTACATATCTGCTTTCAAATAAAACGGGGCTACAATATAAGAGCTGCAGCTGAAAAAGTGGTTAACACTCTAGGAACAGTTTGGAATGATGTTAATATGCTCATTCTTAGTATTGTGTTTCCTTCCTTTGCTGCACTTTGTACTTCATCCTCACAGAGTGGAGAACAATTTCCTGTTCACAAGCTTTAGTAACTGACTGGTACCTTGGAGAATAAATGACTGTCTTTAAGTTCTCAGCAGAGGAGGAATACTGTTCCATGTCAGGTGCCCGAGTTCCCACATGCTGTAATCTACATGGAGCAATACAGCCCACAGTAGCTTTTTCTGCTTAGGTGCTTAGGAACTTCCATTTTTGTTCTCATATGAATTCTTCCCACCCCTTCTCCCTCTCTTCCCACACACAGACTGAAAATCAAAAACAGAAGATGTCAGTTTTTGACAGACGCATTACTGCAAGTTATATGTATTTATTAAGCTCTTTCTGTCTAATTTATACAAACAGAGAGAGGTCTGGAAAATGATTGTGTATTAGGGAGCATTTGTACGCACACTTGTAAGGAAGATTATCCAGTGAAAATCTTCCTATTACATACATACATTGAAGAAATTTTGAGTTAATTAAAACAGTATGAATGGGATTCATATTATTAAATCTGGACATTGCCATTGCAGACATAATGTCTAGACTGTCTTTACAGGCAACAGAAAGAATTAGGAGCTGCTAGAATTCAATGGACTGCATTCTAGGGTAGGCATCTACCTGAGGACAAGATTAATTTAATCCCTGCCAACTTGATGGCTACAAAAAGTGGACATTTTCTCTAGCTCCAGTGTTTATATATGGCAGCATGTCTGATTAAGATGCAGCAGATCAGATCAAAGATCTAAGTAATGCAAGAGCCTATCTCCAGCTGTGTGAGCTACAGAAACAGGTAATGAAAAGGTCAAAAGTCGTGCCTGAGGCCTCAGCCACAGCTGAGCAAATAATGAAGGAACCGTAAGGGGGAGCTGAGGACACCTTTGGCTTCGGGATGATCTCAGCAGACAGGTGCATGGGACAAGCTGGAGACAGAACTTAAAGAGGACAATGATGTCAAGGAGGAACTGGATGCCACCAACACCATAGAAACATAGGACTACAAGCACATTTAGGACGAAAAGGACTTCTGAATGCCATCTAACCCATCCTCTGGATAAAAGCCATAATAACTTCAAAATTGGATCGTGTGGTTGATCAGTTTTATCACCTTCATATTCATCAGGCTGCTGCTGGTGAAGCAGGGAAAGGATGAAAGTCACCATCAGCAAACACTCAGACTACATCCATGGGCCTATCCACTGTAATGACCAGCAGATGCAGGAAAGCATGGAGGCATGGGGCACCATTCACAGTGCAAAACACAGGTATGGCTGCACCAGTGCAACCACCAAACCCAAAAGGGAGCTCTGAACAAGGTTTGAGCCCAACAGTATTGTCAAGGAGAAAGGTACACAGCCTTTCTTCAGGTTTTGCAAACAGCAGATAATATCCTGCTCCCCTTCAACCCCTCTTCCAAAACTGAGAAGTTGTAGCCAGTGGCAGATGTTGAGGCAAGTATTGGAACAAGCTGCAAATACAGTGATCTTTTCTAAGACAAGATCTGGCCATCTATGTGAGAAACATGATTGTTGATATGTACCGCAAATATATCTTGGATTGAAATGAAGATTAGCCAAACTTGGTTGCTTGCATTCCTTATGATTGTGAGACCTCAGGAGCAAAATAACACTGAGAAGACCATAATGACCACACTGAAAGTGATACTGGGTTTTGTTGAAAGTTTTTCTTGTAAGTTATTTCTGCTGTTACCTTGGATCATTAATGTACAAACATTTTTAAATTAGACTAGGTAGAGTATTCATTGTCTGTATAGAATATTTATCTTCCAATTTATTCCAAGAAAATAGGTCACTTGGAAACAATTTTTATTACATAAAGTTTATGACAATAGCATCATAACCTCACAGAGGGTATTTAGTCAGGGGATATTATCAATTGGAAGAAGTAAGAAATCTATGTAGAAAATGTTAACAGTATTTTTTCCTGTATATTTATATCCTGTATATTTCATTTAGATTTGTTCTTTAGATTTTGAAATTGAAATTGTGGAAAGGATGACTGAGAATATGAATTCTATGAATTTGGTTTAAAGTATTTAAAAATTTCAGAAAATTAAATAAAAAGTAAAATTTATGTCTTAAACATTTCAGTCTGGGGCTGTTAGCCAGCTGAAACAATAACCATATATTGAATATAATTAAAACTGCTCTTCTTCAGAAGAAAATAAAAAAAAATACTGAAGTTCAGGAAGATTAAAAGTCTGAATTTCAGCACTTTCTTTGTAAACATTCTGTCAATTATAAAAATTGAAAATTATTTTGGTGCAAGACCTACCTTGTTTCAGAGATTATCCAGAAGAGTCACAGTTCTCTCAGGAGATAATTACTGATGAGTAATATATTGTTCCTTGAGTTCTTCTACAAAAATTCTTTATAATCATCTACTTTTATTTGGGACATTAAAATATGATTACCATAAACAGTAAAATAAATATGGGTTTTTTCATAAGGGAGAATGTTATAAAAGTCTACTATAACTATTGTTAATCTTATCCTTTTTGTTATTGTAAATTTTTACAGATATACATAGCGTGGCACAATGAATGGAGATTTAAGAACTATAGCATGACCAGCATTTTAGTGTTAAATGAAATTCTGCAAGCAGTGCTAGTCTATTGCAGAATAAATGAGAATTTGAGTACCTGGGCTTGACCATGTAAGAATGCTCAATGTCTGTTTATAATGCGGAGATCAATCATCTCACACAGATTTATCAAAATATCAGCGTTCAGAAGCTGGATGCACTTGGCACTTTCCTGGATCAAATGTACTCTCTGCATCTCAACCTAACAGGTACAAATACAGTAAGAAAAATCTATGTTTCAGTGATACTAATCTTGTTTCAGAAAGAAAACAGCATGTGTGATCACATTTCCTTATTTAAAACCTTAATGAATAACATTTGGTAACTTTCAACTAAATGGCATTAAGGCAGGTGTGTGTATGAATGCAGCAGAGAGGCACTGATGAGCATATTGCTGGAAAGGTGTGGGGAGAATGATGGGCGAACCTCATGCCTTGTTACTTCTGCTCCCCGTGAAAAAACATGCCAGTCAGACAAAAAAAAATCTAAGTCAAAAAGTAGTTCTGTGGCCCCAGGTAGAAAGATACATAGATAAGATATATGGAAAGATATATAGATATATAGAAAGATATAGGTTATGGTTATGCTATGAAGAAAAAGTGAAAGAAAAACAAAACACCACCAAACCCAAACCCAAACCCAAACCAAGGAGCCCTGAGCCTGATGGAATGAAACCAGGCATCAGCATGCTTTTTTGTCTGGAATCCCAAAAGTCTTATAAATGTCAAGCAATTCAGCTTTCCCTGAATGAAGGTATTAACAGAGATACCATCTACAGTGCAGATGTCTGTTTTTATGCAATTTGTAGGAGTTTAGTAACTTTAAAACTTGCCAATGGGTTTAAAATTAAGCAGACTTTAGACATACAGTAAGGGAGAAAACACAAGCACAGCAGGAACTCTTAAGCCTTCAAGCTAAAAATGACAACCACGTAATGCAAGTGGGTATTATGGAGGATGACATTTTGTCAGGTTATTTAAAGTGTAAACACTGTTACAAGCTATGCCTGGTACCACAGAGGATGACAATCAAAATCACAAGGCACTCCAGAATTCCTCCCTGATATCTTTCTCATGGAGGCATGGGCTGACGTAAGTTTCAGCTGTGTGGGAAGCCAACCTATTCAGCAGAAATATGGTTTCCTGAACGTGCCCGTTTCCACCCTCTGTCAACCACTAAGCTAAATTTATCAGTAGCACTGTGGTCAGCACTACAGAACCATAGAGCTGACCAGAGGGAAATTTGTTCAGATATAACGATCAAGGTTAATATTAAAAACATTTTTTAAAAATAAGTGCATATACTGGTATGTCACGTAGATGAATCACATGCTGAGCCGATATTCAAATCCGTGATTCATGACCACTCTTGATTTAGCTCGATATGTTTCTAATTTTATAAAGACTTTTCTTTTGCTTCTGCATCTTGGAACACTAAAAGAGTTGGTTAAAATCCATTTCTAATGCAAAATTACAGAATCATTTAAGTTATCATTTCTCAAATAATGGACATAAAATTATGATTCCCAAACCTTAAGAATCTGGATTTGATTAAACATTTTATTAACATATTATAATTTGTACTACCTGTACAAATGTAAAATGAATTCATAGTTATAATTATCAATCTCTTTCTGCACCAACAGAAATTACAGAAGACTATATATAATTATAGTTTACTTATGTATGGATTCTATTTTTAATATAAACTTACATTCTGAACGTAATTGTTTTAATAAAAGTAATTTTGTGATGAGTTAATTCATATTGGAAATACTACAGTATCATGACACTCAGATTTTATAACAAATCTTTAGGCAAAGTTACAATCAATATTGATCCTGTTTTGTGTTTATGTTTTCAAGGAGCTACATAATTTCTCCATGTCTTCTGCTACTACACCATAGAGAGGATTTGGAAAAGAAGTCTCATTCACATCTTCATTAAATGGATACTAAAACAAAAAAGATAGAATGATATTTAAAATCCAAGTAATTCAATTAAATGCACATGCAAATGGCTGTACTTTCATTGCAGAAGTAACATATTAAAGAAAACTATAAAATCTCTAAACATTTTTAGACCAAACTTTCAGCTGATAAAAGTTAGCATAGCTCCACCAAAACAATTACCTACCACAAGCACCTGATCAAGTAATTTAACCTACTTCTGCATCTGTTTCCACCTTTTTTTCCCTTTTTAGTCTGCAGAGCCCTGGCTCTAATATACATTTAGAATTAATTTAGGGCAATCTGTGTATGATAGTGTAACTGCATTGGCTCACTAATTTTGGTACATGGTATTGTAATTTCCTTTTATTCAAGGAAATGGTTCTAATTTCCTTGCATGAGAAATGTATGAGAAAATAGGTAATATGAACCCTTCGGGTAAGGATTTCAAGAATTTTAAATGTTTTCTTCAGCATCTGCCCAGACTGAAACGTTTTGAATTACTGTATGGTGTAACAAGTAGCTATGACGAGCAACATTAATAAAATTGTTATTATGAGGTCCTCGCCAACCAATTCAGTCCCAGTAATCTTTCTCAGATTTCCAGAGGTGCTAACATTATAAGTAGCAATACACCATTGACTTCAAATGATATTTTCCCCTTTCCTCTGCAAATGAACTTTCTTTAATAGCCCAACACATACCCTAGAAATGTGTTATTACATACCTCATGCCATGGAGAAACACTGATTTGAACAGCAGGTGAGGTGGCATACCCAGGAAGCTATAAAAAGAAAAAAACTGCTTCAGAATATTTTTAGTGAGCTGAAAATAATATATTCTGCCATGTGGTGCCTGGGTAACACACTCTATGGACCCAAAATTATGAGGCAGTATTACGAGCAAGAGTGTAACTATGCTAAGCCCACAAGGTTTTGGTGTTCAGAAAGGTTCAGAAGAATTGTTCTTTATGAAACTCAGAGACTCCCATAAGTGCATAACTTGTGAGTATTCAGCTGGATATAACAGCTTTTGCTCACAGTTTGTCATATCTTTTGATCGATGATAGACCATTCAGATTTCAGTCTCACCAGACTTGGAGAAAACTCATAATTCCTGTTTTCTTTTAAAAAGAAGAATTAGTGTAAACATGTATTTTCCCAGTCTTAGAGAAAATAGAGAAAATTCTGATACATGGCTGGACTTCAATCACAATGCCTGGGGCTGTCTTCCATGAAAATGTCTCTTCTGACTCTGTGCTTCTGTTTTTCAACTTGCTATTAAATGAAGGCTGTCAGGAATCTATTTTAACTAAAATAAAAATGTCCTGATAAATTGGACATGATTGTGATGGGAATGTTTCCAACTTGGAGCTCTCACAAACTCCAACCTATAAGTGAATTCATTTGATCTAATGTCTCTAAAATCAGGTGTAAGGACCCTTTTATAGAAAGTAAATGGCATGTCATAGTTAATCCTATTCAAAGCTGGGGTAGAATCTTATATTATTGACTGTGCAAAGAACAAGGAAGTTTTATTTTCTATTTCAAACCAAGCCTAGCTCTTTCAATGCTAATAAGGGTAGTATCAAAATGAGGACAGGAAAGGTACTTTAAATATTTTTTTTTCTTCTCTTTACTCCGAGGTTCTTTGTCTATATTATTTTAAATTATAAACAAAATATCAGAGATATCTTCATTTTAAGTCAATCATTTATTTCTTGTTAAATGTAAGACATGCATTTTAGATATCATTGTAATTTGATAATTAAATCTTGCCTTTAAGCCTTTTACTGTAATATGTTCACTTTTCTATATACAATTTATTCAAAAATTTCTTTGTTACTCTATCAGTCTCTTAATTCTGATCAGCAAATGCTACTAGGGAAATGTGTGACCAATCACTTGTTTAGTGTAACGGTGAATTTTACAGTGGTGGGAATTGTGATGTACATTTAAGGTACTGGGAAGTATTACAAACTGTTTTATTAAAGTTAAGTGAGTGTGGAAAGGCATCTTGGCTGCTGAATCATGCATTTAGTGTTTTTATTGTTGTTGGTGTGTTTCTGTTGTTGTGTGCTTGCTTCGTTGGATGGTTTTCCTTGGGTTTTTTGTTTGCTTGTTTGTTTTTTTCCAGATACAAAAGGAGACAAGTCAAACTGAGTTGCTTCTTATCTGTGTGTGGGTAAATATTTAATCCAAAACACCTTTTTTTTTTCCCTCCGAATCATCAGCCCATAGTCATAATAGTTATAAATATTGAAATGTTGTCAAAACTGAGCTGATTTCAAATATTCCTGTTTTCAAAATGCACTGGAACTGATCTGAGTACTGAGTCAATTTCTAATTCTCACTTCTTTTATTAAATAGCATTACTGAGGAATTACACTCTTTTAATGGAAAGCTATTTGAGGACTACAACCTCACATTTTTCTGAACATATAGAAGCAGCCGTTGCTACTTACCTTTACTTTCCCAGATGAACTAAGGTCTTCGTACAATGGATTAGCAAATGAAGAAATAGCAGTTTCCTGCACTTTCCTTGAGAAGTTGAACAAAAAAAAGGAAAAACACCCACCATATCACACAGGTTGTCAAAGAACAAAACAGTTTAAGGTTGAAAAGACTGGAGTCCAAATAAATAGGTGGCTAAATACATTTACAACTGAGTTCTACTGAAATTAATGAAATTGAACCAATATTCTGTACAAATAATGTTTAGGTTAAAATAACAGTCTTTCATTTATTGCTCCTAAAATACATATGCTTTTGGATGTGCTTAGAACTATTTAGTATTTATAAAATGCATGTATAGTGCTATATATTAAATAAAACATATTACCTTAAAAGTTGCATTGCTATAATTTGTTTGCAGGGGATGAGATCATGTTCTTTCTGTGTTTTGCTATCACATTGACAATTCAGCTATTAACATGGTCTTAGGCTCCAAGTTCAGGAGCACGTTAGTTATTTGTTATAAGTACTCCACTTTTCCAGTAAATTGGGAAAGAACTTGTATTTTGGGTCAAAATCATCAGCATCAGTTTCAAACCTATAGAAACTACCCATACCTTTTGCTACAAAGCCAGGAATAAATAATCACTTGAGATATTGAAATGCAAATTTTTCATTAATTAACACAATGCCTTAAACAATTTTTAACAAATGAATAGGACAAATTTTGCCATTTAGGTGTCTCATGTCCATTACTCATCTCGAGGTTTAAAGATATGCTTTCCTGATAGAGGTCTTCACATGTCTTCGTTTTTTTGGAAGCACTTATGACTTATGCAGTTAAGCAGAACGGGGGTGGAATTTGCAGCCTAGATCTAAATTTTTTTCCCACATAGATGACTTGTTGCCAATATTCCACAGTGCTTGAAATCACAGAATCACACAATCACTTAGGTTGGAAATGAGCACTAAGATCACAGAGTCCAACCTTTGACTGATCACCACCTTGTCAGCTGTACTAAGGGCCGTGTCCAGTCCCTTCCACCTCCAGGTTTGGTGACTCCACCTCCATGGCCAGTCCATTCCAATGCTTAGCAACCCTTTCTGTGAAGAAATTCTTCCTGATGCCCAACTTGAAATCCGCTGGCACAGCCTGAGGCCATGTCCTCTTGTCCTGTCACTTGTTGCTGGGAGAAGAGACTGACCCCCACCTGGCCACAACCTCCTGCCTCAGGCAGTTGTAGAGAGCAATAAGGTCTCCCCTGACCCTCCTTTTCTCCAGGCTAAACACCTCCTGCTCCCTCAGCTGCTCCTCACAGGACTTGATCTCTAGACCCTTCACCAGCTTTGTTGCTCTGGACACTCTACAGTGCCTCAACATCTTTCTTGTAGTGAGAGGCCCAGAATCATCAAAGCTGTTCCAATACTATATAAAAAGCAACAGATGCATTAGTTAAAATTACTTAAGAATGAAGCAGAAGCTAATCTTCACTTTTGAAGAGATGCATTTAGTTTTTTGGGGGGTTTTTTTCCACAGTTTTTATGAATAAGAGCATATGCCTTGTGTACATAGAAATCTGTGTATGTACAGTATTCTAAGACAAAAAATTTCCCTAAAGCCTCCCATCAATCTTGATAATGGAGAAATAAATTTTCTTGTATTAAAAAGGGTGTCTATTCCAAAGCTGCTCCTACAGGTGGTTGAAGCAGTGTCTCCCTAGAGGCTGATAAACAGGCTCTGTGTTACTGTGGTAGGCAGGACTGAGGGGACAAGAGTAGTCACAGGAGCACAGTCCATGGAGATCTTGGGAAGGGAAGCTGTTCCTCAGTGGAAACCACAGAGGAGACACACTGAATGATTTCTTTTGCAAATAAAGAAAACCAGAATGGCTGCCTGGGAGAAAGACACAAGTAAGGTACAGGAATATTCTACCTTATGAATTGAATCAGTGCAAGAAACTAAGTTTGGGTTTTAGTCTAAACCAGACATGTTTCCTTAAAATTTTTCACTAGACTGTCAGAAAGTAATTGCTTCTAATGCCAGTCTCATAATTTATTTTGATTACCTGACACAACAATGGGGAGGGCTGAATATTTGAACCTGTTGATTTTTTCATTTGATCTTACCTTAACTGTAATAAATCATGACATTCTGATTCATTTAGTTAGCTTAGTGAAGTAATGACAGATTATTTATATGCTTATTAAGCCTATATTTGCATCCCAGTTCTCCTGAATATAATCCAGAAAATGTGTACAAAATTTATTTTTTACCCTAAAATGAAAGCATGGCTCACAAAATCTGAGGCCAGAAGCAAACTCAGATGAGAAGTTTCTGCTCTGCTTCTAAACTAGTGCCCAAGGGGCCAGACTTGCATGCCTTAATTTTGGTGTCTCATTTAGACATCACAAACCAACTGTATGGCCTAAAAGCATGATACAGAATTAAGCAAATCAGTTCTGCTTACAGTCAGTCAAGACACTTCCAAAGGGGAACCCAAGTCACACAATCCTCAGTGCGAACCACCCTTACTGTGCCAATAGCAAACAGTAAGGATAGGGACAAGTCTGATTCTCTTTCATCACCCACTCCTCCATTAAACTGAAGCGGTTTGTGCGAGACCTATATCCAGCTTATTTGGGCAAGAACATGCTGAGAACTTAGGTCTGTCCTGAGGGCAGGAGGGTGCTGAACACAGATCTCCAGCTTCCTCCACAAGGAGGATAACTAACCAGAAGGATACTGTGCCAAACTGTGGGCACCAAAACCAGTGCTGGCCAAGTTCTTCAACAGCGTGTTTGTGGTTGCTGTGCTTAGTGCTGAAATCAGCCCTGTCTATGTTTCAAGCATTAAATCGACTTTTAATTCAGCAGATTTCAGGTGCCCCCCCACTCTAGATCTGAATCATGAAAAGCACATGTATTGGTCACCTAATCTTAGGGATAATGGGAAATTTATGACCCAAAATATGGGCGCTGCTTGAATTTATGCACCACAATCCTAGGTGGAAAATGAACCTTCTTAAGATCCCTCCTGTTCTTAAGAACATTTTTGCCAAAGCAGGACTTTGAAAGTCACCTTGAGCATATAAACTTACATTAACTTATGTTACACATACACACAACATATATAAACACATAGATGCATATAAATGAACATGTTTATACAAACATATATATTGTTACCCCCTGTTTGTGAATGCAGCAAGCAATTCATTCTAAGGGATATCAATAATTATCCTTAAAATTTCTGAAATGTTTTCAAATTACTTAAAAGACCTTAAAGAATATGCAAGTGAAAATTTAATCATGTTTATACAAATGTTGGAATCTATCAATTGGATGAGGTGGTAACTGCAGTGAAAAAGGAAAAAAAAGTTTAAAAAAGTAAAAAAAACTCAAATAAGTGTATAAGTTAGTTTAGAGAGAACTGGGTTTTCTAACATTACCAGAAATACCACAATAGGAAAGGAGAGGATTAATCGTCTTGGGTTGAGGTAACATAAGGCAGAGCTTTGCTAAACTCATCTGCATTCTTTACTAGCAAAAACTACTGCCTTGTCAGAGGTTTCTCCACTACAATTTCACAAAGACAGGAGGAAGTTTTATGCTCCACAAAATACCCACCAGTGTATAAACAGACTGCTGAGTAACATCATTCTTATTAATGGAAAATGAAATATCTAGATTTCTTTTTTTTTCATGCAAAAGCTTGTAATTTTGTACTTTTCAATGTACCTTCCAAACAAAAACCAAATCTTTTATGCAGGACACAAATTTTTATGAAATACAGTACTGGAGGAATGCTTATCATGTGGTTCATAACAACAATGACAAAATCCTACTGGACCAAAGATTTAATTACAATTAAGATACTAATTAAAATAATCCCTTAAAAGAATTTTTAACTATGTGCTAAAGCTTCAGTTCTAAACAGAAACTAAAACTCAATATCTTAATTTTTGAAGCATATTTAAAATCTTTTCAACTAAATTTAGGTTTGCCGAAGTAGGCTATATTTTGCACGTCCCGTGAAAGAAAAAGGAGGCATGATGCAAGGAGAGAGGACTTTCCAAAAACTGCATCCAAAATAATGTACAAGTCACTTGGATGTTTGACTTGACTCTTAATATGCTGTCTGGGTTTCCTAAGTCTGTACTTTGTAGCTTTTGAGTCACTTTAGGGATTTTTTTTTTTTAAATCAGTCCTTTGCAACTTTCATCTTAGTGGTCTTGAAGGCTACAGACTACAGGGATTGGCTCTGTTTCAGCATGTTTCCTCTTGTTTCTGTGCAATTGTTCCTATGTGTGGTGGTCATGAGATGCACACCTCAGAAAAACTGAAGACTTCTGACTACAGTACTCATCCTTCAGAACAAAAATATTCTACAGAAGAATGAATGGATTTGGCTAGCAGCATTAGACTAACACAACAATTCCCAAACAACAGTTATGCCTGATGCTTCCAAATTTTGGGTTACTTTTTCCCATAAAACTGCACATTTTTCTCCCATTATACATGAACTGTATCTGTCTCTGTTCCAGTTCAGAAGCTGAAAACGATTCAATAAATGTCATTATACTGTCATTCTGTTTATCACTTTGGGACGTACGAACAGAGGCACAGCCTGCAATGACCTCTGGCAGCCCTTCAGATCTGTTTGGAGAGCTTCCCTTAGAACACACCACCCGTTCCTCCACACCAGACCTCCAGAAGGGTATGGCCTAATTGCAGAAAGTCTGGCAAGAGAAACTGGGAATCATCATAATTATAAGTAAACCTTAACTATGGAGAAAGGCAAAAGCACTGAACTTGTTTAGCCTGAAAAAAGCAGCCTGTAAGGAGGCACGACAACTGCCTTCAAGAACAGAAAAAGCTTTCTGCAAGGAGGAAGGGAATGATCTGTTATTGTCCATAGTGAAAAGGAATGAAATTATAAACAGACATATCAGTAGTTAGAAAACAACTTTCTAACTGTAAACGTCTTTCTACCCAAGGTACCAATATAGCCCGAGGATGCCATCAAATTCGTGTTGATAGAGGTTTTTAAATGCGAACTCAGGAGTGATACAATTGAGTCTGTGATGTGGCAGGATGAAAAATGGCCTCTGTGGGCCCTTTCTTCCCATGATTTTCTATCATTTTAAAATACTTTCTGGGAACACCTCAGTTTTTCACTCTTTTGCTTGTGTGACAAGATACATTGCTGATATGCTTTGGAAAATTTAATGTACTGTGTTCATTAAGATTGACAGGACTGATAACAGCTGTGGTACATTGGCCTTGTAGCTGATGGCACAGACCAAGAACAGGAAAGAAACAAACTGAAAGTACCAGGGGTGTTGTCTGCTTTGGAGGCAATAGCAAAAAGGCATAGCTTGGTTGGGCAGAAAGTTACTTACTTTTCATACTCTCACATTACAAATTACAATAAAACATTAGAAGGCAGCTGCAACAAAAAGGAAGCTAAAATGAAGCTTTGCTTTTGTTTGGTCAATTAAGGACAGATGTCACTGATGGAGTGGAGTAACTGGCAGCCTTCCCTTCTGGGTTAGGAAACATCATCTCTATAGTGCAGACAGGAATGAGAGAAACTCATGAGCTTCCCTGATTTGGGGTTTCTATGTAGAAGTTTCACATATCCCCAGCTGGGGAGTGGGAAGTATCTGGCGTATCTGGATGCCATCATGGTATTGAAGTACGCTGCTGCCAAGCCATGTAAGGCTGCTTTTGTCCATCAGGAAGTAAACTTACATGATGACTTCCAATAACTCCTACTCAGTAACGGGAGCGTTTAAAGCCTGCAGATCAGAAATTAAATTTGGCAAAGGAGAAGGGAAAGGACAGAGCAAAGGCAAAGAGCAGCATCCTTTCTGGATTTAAAGGAAGGGTTAAGGCACAATTAATGTTTCTAGAGAAGAAGAAGAGGGACAAATGTAAATTAGGTTCTCACCTAATTTGGTGACAAATTTCTGGCCTGCAATTGCCTGAGAGGTCCCCAGCTTACCCCTACTGCCTCCTACCTGGTTTTCTGATAAAAAAAAAGAGAGCTCTATTGGACTCCTGAACTTCTTCAGCTCTTGTGCACATTCCTGTACTATTTCCATTGAGACTTAGATGGACCTGCACACCATTTTAAGATGTTGTGGAAGCTAGCACCTGCAGCTCCTAATGTGCCTCTGGAGAGCCACCTGCCAATAGCTGCATGGGTGGGTCTATACCAGTAAAACAAGGGGACGCTAACAGCAGTTACATAAAAATAGCTAGAAAAAGAATTCATCAAAAGGTAGTAAATATGGCTTCAAGTGCGAGAAAGCTTCCCTAGAGTGACTCTAGTGCCTAATGACTTTAAGAAAATGGGTCAGGAGGGCTACAAGCAGACACAAGCGAAAATTAACTGTAGGAAAGTATAATTTATGTGCCAGTAAATTCCTCTCATTCATCAAATCCCTTAAAAAAAATCAGGAGTAAAATCTCACTCCTCTGTGTGGTGCTGTCACATTGTACATTTTACAGACTTATGCAAATACAAATCACTTCTTATTATAAAGCCTTATCCTAAAGATCCAAACTTCAGTACAATACCATTGGCTGCATTTTGACTGGTCACTTCTGATTACTGATTAAACAGTTCAGGAATAACTTGCCTTAATTTACTACTATGTTTCCAGCTGTGATTTTTGTATACCAAATCATGGTAGGCACTATGTGAAGAGGAAGAGATAAACTGCCTGGATGAGCTTATCTTCTCAAATTCAAAGTTTCAGATTTCATTGCTTTCACAATTTCAAACAAATTGCCATTTATTAACTAGATTATTTCTTAGCAAGATGCTTATAAAAAGCATTTTAACTTACCTGTTGAGTCAACTGTGATTAAAAACAAGGAAAATAAAAAATTTTGTTTGTAGTGTGGGAAAAATGATTTGACAATCTCATTTTCTAATAGACAAAACTCATAATCACAAAATTTTCCATCATCATAACTTATGTTTATGGAAGCTCCAATGAAAACAATCAAGACCTGAAGCATTGTTCTGGAAGCTTGTCTAACCCTGTCCTTCACAGCTCTAATTCTCTGCATATCAAGGCTGTGGTATATTCTTTGAGCCATACTAAGAAGATCCTCATTCATCCCTGTTTTAATACACACCTAATAGGACCATATTGTGTAGCATCATATTGCAACAGAGTACAAAAAAGACTGCTTTTTTTTAAGCATATATAATTACAAGAGAAGAAAAAATATTCCTTAAATACAGATATGTGGGTAAAAGAGATGTGAATGGCAGTGCAGTAACCTTTAAACAGACATTTATGAAAGAAAAAGGTAGGAGGGAGTGTTGAGAGCACAGGAGAAGTACTGTAAGAAAAAACAATATTTTTAAATTAAAACACCATCAATATGTTTTGAGAAATTAACCTTTTTTTTCCCAAGATAACTATTGGAATCACAAAAAAGAAAAAAAATCCAGCAGCTCTTACAATACGAGTAATCTTGCACTTCTGAAGTGCTTTTCCATATGTGTGCCTTAGCAGGTTGTATTAATGTGAATGAATTAAATCTTAAAGCCCCACTAAATCAGATAAGGAATGTTATTCCTGCTTTAAAGAAGAAGAAGGAGATGTAAGGAAAGCAGGTAAAGCTATGCACTCAATTAACAGAAGCACAACCAATAAAGGTTCCTGCTTCAACATTTTGCTTCTGTGTCCACAGACAGCTGTATGTGTCAGGGGAGCATGCAGAGATAGGAGACATGTCAGCAGCAATAATGTCAGGACAGGAGTCTGCACAGTTTAGTAGATACTTTGGGAGATAACGACATCCCCAAAGAGAGGAAAGTCTATAGCAGAGAACAAGTTTAAAGGAAAAGAGACAGCTCTGAAGATGAACTCTGGAGAAAAAAATGAAGGGTGAGGAAAATCTAACAATGCAAAAATGGACAAGGAAATGCACAACAGGAGTTGCTGAAAGGGAGGAAGGGACAGTACTAGGTACTTGCTGACTGAGGATGATCTAGCAGAATAAGTTAAGAGATGGGCAGAGAAGCAATGCAGAGGTTAGAGGAAAGCAGACAGAAAAAAATCTTAAATTAGGGAGGAGAGAAAAAGCAGAGATTATCAGGCATGACAGGAAGGGCTTGTAAGCATATCTGCAAAATAGTGAATTGTCATTTAAGGCATACCCTAAAAACATCTGAATTTTATAATTTAGGAGTACTCATACAATCAAAACATTCTAGGCAATCAAGTCATTGCTTATTGTTTCCAGACTAGGGTCCACTAAGGTCAGCTTTTGTTGCAGTTATGTTTTCTGCTTAGTGCTGCATATGAAGACAGATTGTGGGGAGATTTAAAAACTGAAACCAGGGAGACTGGGCCGTTGGCCATTGTCCTGTGCCATATTTGTGTCTACTATATGCAAAATAAAAGTTTCACTTACGTTTCTGGCACTTTGTTCTTCAAAAGAAAATACAAGGCAGCAGCTGTAATTTTAATCAGTAAGAAACCAATGCCCAATCCAATCCAAATATCTGCAAAATCAGAGCAATCAAAGACAGAAATAAGTAAAATGAAAGACTCAAAGAATGAATTGAAAGATATTTCTTTTTACAGACCTACCATTTTGTAGGAGACTTGGAGGCGGAAGGGGCATAGCACTTATGTGGCAACGGTTTCCTTTCCATCCTTTTCCACATCTGTGAATAAAACAAGAATTTTTGAAAAAGGGAGAAGAAAGGATCAGAAACTGTGATGAGCACAGAGGTAATGCCAACACTTTGAGCGCTTTTGCCAGAGACTAAAGCTTATCCAGGATTCACAAAGAGCTGCATCAAAGTTAATATAATGGAATAGAAGTGAGAAATACACAAAACAAACTTAGAAGAGAAGAAAATAAAATAAAACTAAGTTAAAAGATTGGAATTTGCTTTCTTGTCCATATTGTCATCATATTGTTCTCTCACAGCAAAAGAAATTTTACTAATTTCCCTGTATCACCCACATGAGGGTTAAATACATTTCTGAGTTGAGGAACTGGGGCCCTAATGTAGAGAAAAACACAGAATTAGATATGAGAAAGATGTTTTTCTCTCATCACCTAATTTGCTTCTCTTGTTTTTCTATTTTTTTGTAAAAATGATACCTCTCAAAAAAATGCCTTGTCAAAACCAAAGCTACACTTGACTGCACCCATGTAAAATTATTCCTAAGTTTCTGTTTGGTAAAATCCAGTCTTGATTTGAAGTGGCCAAAATACAAAATATCTGACACAAGCTTTGCTGTTTTGATTTACACTTGTTGCTTAATGGTTAATCACATTAATCAGAAAGGTCTATATAATTTGTCACTTCAATTTGCCTTGATTAAGCCTTTGTCTACTTGATTTTACTGTGGCCTTCTCTCTCCATCAGAACGAAGGGACCCTGGTCACCCAGGTGAGGGGTCAGCTGCCTTTGCTGAGACACATGCAGTTTGGGGAATCTCAAAATGGCTGCAGTGTAAAGGGTTACTAGGAGGATGGCCACATACTGACATCTGAATGTCAGGCACCCCACATGATGATTGAACCCCACCTTGAGAGTACTGATGGAATGACTTCTACCAGCTTTCCAATTATATGCATGGCTGGTGATTTATGAACTTCATAAATTTTAAACTTTATTTAAAAGGGAGTATCAGAAAGAAGTGATGGTAGTAGCCCAGTTTCAGTCCTACTAATGTCAAATGCATGGAAAATTCGTTTCACTTATGATTTCTGTCTTTACAGTTTCACAAACTATTAATGTGGGCTGGAATGCATATTGAGATGCTTTCTAACTGTAACGCCACAATTTTTTCCCATAGTCACCAATTTTTAAAATGTAATTTTGAAATTGTGGTTTCCTCTCCTTAAATATATAGTGTGAAACCTCACATACACACAATTAAATCTTTATATTAATGTTATTTAATTTGAACATGTGAGAGAGGACTTCATGCTATTCGCCATAGTTTAGCACAAGGTATTGCCTATGTGCCTTACCCTAGCAGCTGCACACTGAGTTAACCAGGCATTTCAGAAGGAGAGGAGTGTTTCATTTTCCCAGAAAATGACTTAAGAGTGGTGGATGTAGGGGGAGGGAGGGTGGCATGATAGGAGCAGCAAGAATCTGTAGCTGCAGTGACAACTAGAATCCGTAAAGGATCGGGGCATGTCAGAAACCAGATCGATATTCCAGTTTCAGACATGACAGGAAGGTGACTTCACGAAAGACCAAAAGAGACTGAAGCATGATTTGTTGCAGTTCAGTGTCTGATTGAAAAATTGTGGGCAGGCACCATGGCACAAGGGAAGTACCAGCCCTACTCAAATGCAGTGGGCAGAGAGAGATTTTATTTAACCCATTTACCCCACAGATGGGTTTTCTGTGGTTAAAGGGTTATCTTGTTCAAGGTTAGTAATTGATATAATAATGAATCCTAGCTTTAGAATCTGGAGCCAGTAGCATATTCTGACATGCTAACTTAAAAAAAAAAAAAGGTATAATTTCAGCTGACAGCTCTGTCTGAGCTGGAGGCCCATTGTATTCAGTGACTGAAAATACCTGGTCTCTTCAATCCTCCTTCTTCTTCAGCATACTACAAAAAATCATGTCATTCATAAGCTGCTCTTTTATGCAGACTGATGATCTTATAAAAATGTCAAATTGCAGCTGGGCTCATACCAAGCTCTGTGGATCCATGTAGAAACATTGCTATCTGATGGTAATCACCCATCAAAAGAATTTTCTGATTGCTTTCAATTGTATAATTTCCTTTCTTCCTGTTTGCCAGATTTTCTGTTGAATTAGATATGCTTTTAACCAAAATTGGCCTCTTTCTTGCCACTGCAGAACTTACTTGACTGTAAAAGAAAGAATAAGAAAACAGATTTGCAGCTGTGCACAAGCACTACTCAGAGTGCCATTTGCTGTTTTGGAGGCACCAGGGCATAGCTCACCTCAGAGCTGCAAAGAGGTAGTTCTCATAAAGCAGATGTGTGTGCTGGTGGGAGTACAGGAAAGTTCTACTACACAGAAATATCTAAATATATATTCATATGCTGCATTTCCATTTATTGATGGAATATTTCCACATATTCGTGCTATGTTTGAATTGTGGGTTAAAAAGTTAAGCATCTTTTAGTTTATCTTCCTGTACATGCAGGTTTTATAGTCAGCTACAAACTCCTTTGGGTTGGCCATTCATTCCTCTTCAAATCTCTGAATGCTACATGACGCACACCACGGAGGCATCTGATGTCATACTATCAATGTGCAATTTTGGCCAGTGAAATGGTTTTCCACTGTGTCCATCTAGGTTGTTACCATAAGTGTCACTGACATTGCTTGGGGAAAAAAAAAAAAGGGGGTAAAAATGGATTAAGGTGGAGAAAAGATAATATCTCTGGATAAGTTATATCCAGATATTATCTCTGGATAATATCTCTTGGTAAGTTATAAGAACAAATTCAAAAAGAAATAGATGGGAAAAATATTGTAAAGCGTGAAGCATGGGAACTATTTTATAGGGAGAGGGAGGAGTCAAGGCAAAAAAAAGACAAAGATAGTAAAGACAACATAGCTAACCCCAAAGACCAGGATAGAAAAGGAGTGCTAAACAACAAAAAAAACTGAAGAGTGAGTGTATCAGTTGGTTAAGTGTTCCCACATGTATGTTCACACATGAATTTATCTCTTATTTTTTGACGTTGACAGGGGATCTTAGCAATCATCCCTGCTGCTGAGGTAAGATATAAGACTGTTCAAAAAATCTGGGTTATAATTTGGAGATTCTTCAACTCTTTATAAGATTTTTTTTTCATTACTAACGAAGTTTCATCTTCGAAAAAAAGAAAAAAAGACAAGAGAAAGTAAAATTTACAGCTAGTTTAGAAGCCTGCAACTTTCAGTGAGGGTCCAAGAAAAACACGGGAAAATTGCTTACTAATATCCTTGGCTCTCAGATGATATGAACACCACCTCTGGCTTTTAATGAAGTCAAGCATTTCTGTGCCCAGAATAGAGGGAAGTTTGTCTTAAATATTCAAAACAATCTTGTTTCATAGATGTCTTGCAAGATTTTATTCCTTTTATATCTATCATCTGTAGAAACTCTAGCTGATTACAGTGATAGCTGTGATGGGGAATCACTCTCTAAGTTGAGAGGAGAGAATAAAATGAGATTTCTGGTACCAATATCTGCCAATAACTTAGATTGGAGAAGATAACAATTCTAGACCATGAAGGCAAATAAAATATAAATAATTTTTATCAAACCAGTTATTTCACTCTACTAGAAAGCTGGGGTGTACTTTCAAAACAAACAAGTATTTAAGGCATGGTCTTCTACAGAATTGTTGGAGGTTTTGATAAGAAATCCAGAAGACTGAGAATCTTGTACAGGTTTGAAAATACTATACCACAATATATGATTTTATATTTAACAAAATCCAGAAACCTTTGCAGGCAATAACCAGCCAATCAAACAGTTTCAGAAGCTATGCAAAACGTACGTGACAAAACACAGAACCTATTAAGAAATTAGGTATGTGTACCCCCTTCTTTGAATCTGACTCCCCACAGCCTTCTGCCTGGACAGTCTTTTGCAGCTGTGTAAACTGGGTATTGAAATGATGTTCTTGTCATCTACTGACATTTCCTGTAGGCTTCACACTCTGTCCAATGCATGAAGTATGATACAGTTGATAAAATACTGGAAGACTCCCTCTTTTCATTGAGGAATAAAATAAAAATATTGGGAAAAAAAGGGCAATCATGGTATTAGTTTACAGTGATTTTGAGGAGATGGATGAGGTTTGCTTAGTTGCTTGTACTGAGGGAACAGAATACATATTTCTGTGCTTTTGCAATCACAATAAAATAGTCTCAACTCTCAGACCTGGTCCTTTGACTGTTACTGCACAACTCTCTCTGTGAATAACAGTTATAATACCAGGCATCTTTGTAGGGAAGCAGGTCAAACGTCACCTTTGTACTGTGCAATCCTTGAGACAATCAATCCTGAAGAGAACTTTAATTACTCTAACAGCTCCAGGTAGGTCAAAGAAGCCCCTGCATGCACCCAAGATATGACTCACTTGAAGTCCAGATAATGAAGGAGAACACTCTTAACTACCCATCCACTGCTGAGCATGGACTGTACTTCTGGGAGGCTGATTAAGTTGCTTCTTCAAAGTCACAATTACTTTTCTCTCTAGGTGATAGCAGCCAATGCTGTTGTGGTGTAAGGACCTTTCAGAGTACAGATCAACCATGTCTATGTGTTAAATCTTCATTAGCAGGGTAATGGGAATTTTGAAGGGCTTCCTTAATAATCCTCTTCTGCTATTTTATTTTTAAGACAGACAATTCTGAAAAGACTCTGAATTTATCTCTTGAGCCATGAAGCTGAAATTCCACATTATTTATGTACAATTAATTCCCTTGGACTAATGACATCATGACTAATTAGCAGCACCACATTTTACACGAGTCTTAAGCTTATCTGAAATACAGATACAGCCATTGCAATCCATTTAGACAGGAAACTCCTCATAGTTGAAACAGGAGGAGCAACAGAGAAAAACAGATGAAACAGCACTTGAATACTTCCATCCCAGTGCACATCCTAATCTATCCTGCCTGACAAAATGTCTTCTGCTATTAGCAAGTTCTTATGGAAATTTCACCCTGGAAGGGAGAATGTTAGCCCTTCAAATTTTCTTCCAGGATTTCCAACTCACTATTCCCCGTATACATATTGGTAATGCAGAGGAAAGAACTTAGCATTGCCTGTGTTGCTGCATCCTGTGCCTCAGGTTGTGGCTCATCTCACTTGGAATGTAAAATAAAAACCAGTCAAGGTTTCTGTTGTTTTCGATGTTCAGTCAGGGCAGGTTTAATCCACAAGAACATGTCTGCCTGATACACTGCTTCATTTCAGAATATCCAAGCACACCTCCTTTTCCTATTTTCATCTGAAAAAACTGTTTTACAGAAAACCTAATCTGTTATGTCTTGTGTGCAGTCAGAGTGACCAAAAGTTACTCAGCCAAATATTTAGTGTACATGGTTTTAACCGTATGTAGATTAAGGCAGTAATATGTGGGTGATTGTAGTTATAATTCCTCTGAACATGACTGTACACTTTGCAATATCCTTTAGAGACTGTTCTTATGAATCTGCTACAATGCAGTGAGCCAGTACCTTCTGTGTGAACTCAGATTTGCCATTGCTATGTTTCTAATGTATTTGCTCTTTATAATAAATTACAAGGGCAACATTACACATGAGTGCTGACATTATTTGGGAGCTGTGCCATGTATGCCTACATGCTGTAGAGCTGCTGTATTGCAGTGCAGGCTGCTCCAGAAGTGATGTAGGAGGATACAAGGGAAAAAAAGCCACCAAAACCACAACTCTAGTTCCTCACAGAAAACAGAGACTTTACATCTCTCTGCTATATCAGTGTAGAAGTTTCTCTGCTCACTAGTCTTTGCAATCAGTATTATGCAAACTAAGCTTCACTAGACTCTTGACGAAAACAATAACTCTTCATTCCATTATGAAGGAAGAAGTAAACTCTACTTCAGCAAAGTAGTTATCCTTTTGCACGCATACTCCAAAAATCCTCAGATGCTGTAAACTCCCAGTAGCACATCAAGGTAGAGAGAAACAAGAACTCCCCATAACCGGTCATAAAAGAAAGCTAACTAAACTTCTGAATAGAATTATATGATGTGACTGCGTATGATAACAAAGGCCTGGATTTGAGGACCTAGATATGGCTTCTATTCTGAAAATTATTAAAATTCATAACTGGCAAATACAAATGAGTCAACATGAAGGAGAGCAATATGAGGTATAAACAGATTCTAAATGAACTATAAGTACTCTGAGAAAAGATCAATGCATCCTCATAGATTATTCAAGGAAAGTAATGGCTCACTTTGTACCATAAAAGCATGTAGTATGCATAATGAGTAAGATAGAAGACTTTAGAGATTACAATGATTAAAGTCATATGGCAGAGGCTGAAAAGATCAGATTTAATTTATACAGAAGATGAGTGGGAGCAGATATGCTGAAGGTAAACAAAATGATATATGGTAAATGGAAGAAAAATTGTGTGTTGCTGTCTATCTTCTAGAACATTCAATCAAACTGAAAGGAAATACATCTTAAACTAATAATAAGGAACCTATTTGTCACACAGTTCTTAAGTGACCTGAGGGAGTCCTTGCCACAGCAAGTCTTAGAAGCCAAGAACTTAATGATATGTACTACAGAGAGCTCCTTAAATCAGAGAATGAAACTCTTTAGAGATTGCAGAACTCAATGTGATAACTGATGGCAATTTGGAAGAAAATTCATATACTGGCATCATTATCTTTTACATGTATCTTTTCTCTAGTGTGTGCTGGGACCTACTCCCAGGTCCCTAGCATGACACACTGATTACTCATGGCTCTTATAGCCACAATGAGAGGTTCTAATTACAGCCTGAGTTGAATGGGAGAACTGTTATAAGGAAGGACTAGGTCAGTGTATCTAATTGCTTTTTATAGAGAAACAATGAAACTATGGTAACCAGTTTAAAGGTTTAGAGCGGGACTTATTTCTAACATTAACTACCTGAAAAAGGAGGTACCTAGAGACAGTTTGGACAAACTCAGGCTATCTGAAATAAAGAGACCAATACTCACTGGGTCTTTTACCATTGTCTGTAACAGTGTCACAATGAATAATTCAGATTAGATAGGTACATTTAGCTTTTTCACAGCTAGGCAAGAGGAAAAACACCTTAATGCTTGCTATTAAATGTTAAAATAGAAAACAAGCAACTTCTGGTGTTAGAATAAGAGCATGAAGGTGAGCTTTGTATCATGGACAGCTTGTGAACGACTTCCTGTCAGGTGCAGGCTAACCATTTATCAATTCGGGAAGGGTAAATGCTTTCTGTAATGTCTGCCATTTTAAATAGAGAGGATGGAAAATTTCAGAGCAAATATTTCTTCACTGAAATTAGTCGATACATGAAAAAGCTTATATTGCATGGAGAATTTGAATTTAAATTTTAAAGAAATTCTGTCCATACCTGAAACTTGCCTGATTTCTTTCTGGCTCCTAACCTAAACACCTCAGAATGAAGTAAAATTTTGTAGTTATTCTGATGAGAATTACACTGATCTGAAATACAGTGGCTTCTCTAAAATTCTTTCTGTTTCAGACCAGTGTCTGAAACACAGACAGAGATTTTGCAGATAATTTAATCCTATCATAAGGAAATGCAGACCTATATGGAAAGTATTTGCTGTGTCATTTGCTTTTGTGCATTTACTCTTTGATGAAATAGGCCCCAGCAGAATTTATTGAAGGTTAGTATGTGACATGCACTGAGTTTTATGGCACAGATTTATTCAGCTACAGCAATGAAGCAGAAGTATGTATTTACAGCAGATGGTCAGACCTGAAATCCACCATTTAAACAATTACACTCTTTTTTATGCTACCTTTCCCCACCTTCCTAAATAATAGCTCTCTGATAACAGATTTTTCACTACTATATCACTGAGTTAAAAACTCCAGTGGGACACATTGTGAAGCTACTCCTGGCACTGAAGAAAGAATTTGCTGCTAAATTCAGCAGGGAAATGACTATTCACTTAGCTAGATAATAAGCAAATTGAAAGTGTAAAGATTTCTTTAAGAAGAAAAAAAAGTTATTTCTAAAAATAAAATTTTCCCTAGGACAAAGCCAGTATTTCAACCCTACTTTACTTAAAGGTCAAACTACCAGCAAACATATGATTTAATTCTAACTGATGCTGAGACATCCACACAACAGAGAAAGAAACAACTTGAAACAATGCAGTAGGTACACAGATCACTGATGACTGGAGATAAGAGCCCAAATTACAACTGAGTCCTGAGTTTCAGCCCACTGCTTCTGGGACTGTGCTTTGCAAAAAGTGACCCTCAGAATAAATGACTTTGTCCATAAAATATTCTTATCATTTTAAGCTTGGTTAAAGCACTGAAAATTAGTCATTTTGTGAACTAGAATCAAAATATGGGCTACTGTGAGCACCGGGCTGGGACCTTGGCAGCTGAGGGAAGTTTGGTGCAGGTACTCCAAGCGATGTGCTTAGCATGTAGAGCATTTCACTAGTGAGAAAAGTGATTAATCTCCTCCTTCTCTGGCTCTAAGGAACCTTGGAGACTGAAGTATTACACATTACCATTTGCCATGTGAACCTACTCAAGAAATCTGTATCCCTACAGCAGCGCCTAAACTGTTGAAGCAAAGTGAAAAATTTCACTGAAGAGATACACCTTATCTTAAATCAGCTGACAGAAAAGAAGCATTCCTTCATGCCAGCCTGCCTATTCATCTTGTTTCCCAGTTCTTTCTTCCTCCTTTGTTTCTTTTTGTCCAATCTTACATGCCTTTCTTCCTTTGACCCTCTTACGCTTCTCTTCTTTCCCTCCTTCCCTTTTGCTCTTGAAGAGCACTCCAAGTAAGGGAAGAACATAGAGAAAGAGGGCAAGGAGAGAAAAAGATAGAGAAACAAAACCTCTAGAAAACACGTTTTACATGTCTGTGCCTCAAATATAGACCTTAGCTGCAACTTTTAGAGGGCTGAATAGAGATTAAGGAATGACCTGACAGAAAGTCTGGCTGTGCAGCTGTATTGACAGCTGGTAGCAAAATTATTTTGCTTTCAAAACCAGCACTGATTTCACATTTAAGCAAAATTAGGAAATAATGCAATAAATTCTAGAAGAGACCTGTTCATTTCACAGAAAAAAAGCTTTTTGCTTAAATTACAGTGCTATGATAGAACAGATAGAGTTCTGTATAAGTAGAAAACCTGATAAAAGATCTGAATATGTTTACAGTGCCTGCATTTTATCACAGAAATCATCTTTTTATTGCTTTGTTTTTGCCAGGTTATGGGTTGGGGGTTTTTTCGTTTGTTTTTTGGGTTTTTTTGTTTTGTTTTTGTATTTGTTTGTTCTTCGTTTGTTTGTTTTTCTTTTTGTTTGTTTGCTTGTTGTTATTATTATTGGTTTTGGCTTTGTTTAGTAATTTTTTTCTTGTTTGTTTCTTTTAAGGTTTTTTGGGGTGTTGTTTGTTTTTTGGTAGAGAGTTCTGTTTGTTTTATTTTTTAATGTTTGGTCTTACTGCTTTTAATCAATAATACTAACTAACTAACATACTCACTGCTTTGTCATCTGCACTATAGCTAAGTAAGAAATAATAGGTATTTATTTCAGTCAGTTCATGTATCTGCTTTTCACTGCAGATTACCCTCTGAATAGCTTTCATATGAATGAATCCACAATGTCCAGGTGAAATTAAATAGTTATTTTACAAGCTTACACCATGGGAGTGTTTTGACTATATTAAACTACAAACTTGGCACAAATGAAAAAAAGTAAAAAAAAAAAAATTTCTTTCTTTTTCTACTGCCTCTTTTCAGCATTGGGTTAGTCATTTTATCAGCTGAAATGGTCGGCTTTAACCAGAGCCTGCCAGCACCAGGCATTTCTCCTGGCAGGTGGATTGTTGTATATATTGGAGATTATAAATCATTTTGTCATTCTGAGACAGTCACAAATTTATCTGCTTGCACAGGGGACAACACTGTACAATAACATCTTATGCTGCTTCTCACTGTTGTACAAGGGAGGTGCACAAGTACAGGCTAAGATTACATCAACACAAACACATCCTTTAAACATTTTGCTTGCATTTTAAATGTATGCCTATATGAACAAAAACCCCAAACCAAACAAAAAAGACATGAAACTTCTCTTTTGCTTGCCATCCAAGTACCAAAGAGACAGTGGTTTGCACTCTGAATTGCACATCACCCAGAAAAGACTAAAGTTCTGCAGTGAGTTCTACACATGCCAGTGTGGCTCATAGAAAATAATGTAGGGATGTTGTCTCTGCATAATTTGCAGGTATAAGAGGTGAATTTCACAGATGCTTGGGGAATTCTCTCTCTAGTTTCTTGTTATCAAGTTAAATTTATGGAATCTTCAGAGCAATGACCTTTAAACAATTTATGAGAACCTAAGACACTTTAGAGGCAATAAAAATAATTTAATCACAACATTTCTTCCAGCTCCACATTCTCTTAGCGTTGTTATGGTTACACAGTCAAGACTTGAGAATTTAGGAGAAGCTGGAACTGAGGATTCCCATGCAATTACAGTTCAAACCCTCAGGTATGCCTGTTCAAGCCCTTATTTAATTGGAAGATCACAAACTTTCCATGCACCTCCCTCCCAAATCTAAAGTTTAATTCTGGTATTCAGTGTTTAGTGTTGCAACATGATTATAATCATGGCATACTGCAGAGGTAATTCACAATACCTAATAAAAAAAAAGAAAACAAGCCAACAGAAAAAACCCCAATTGATTTATGAATAGCTAAATCATCACTTCTGTTCTTAATATTTAAACCTTCAAATGTCAGCACCTAATACTACTCTATTTGTTGATATGAAGAGAAATTTGAGCTCCAAGTGCATTCTTGAAACTTTTATTGAGGAGAATAATGGGTCTAAATGTGGTTTATTTGAATTAATTTGACAGAAGAGCTAATTTCAACTGTTATACTTGGCACTTTGATGAAGCAAAATCTTTCCTGTGATCTTTCACACTTCACATATTTTTAATAACATATGGCAAGCTATAGCTAATGATAGAAAAATTTCTAACAGCATTCCAGCATCCATTCAATAAAGTCTCCTCTTGGTTACAGCCACAGAATATGCAGTACAGATAAAGAAATGAGAACTGTTCCCCCAGTGCTAACACTACTGTGCAATGAATCACTGTACATAGAACAATTCAGACAGCCTTTATGCTCCTTTAGCATGTACTGCCATGCAGAACAAAAGCCTAGTTAGCCCGTGTTGCTGGTCAACAGCCCTAACAGACAGAGGCAGTATCCAAAAATCTGTAAGATCAAAGAATCCTTGCTATGTTCTGTTTTTCTACCGATGATTTTATGGCAGCAGTTGGGACAAGGTGGCAGGGAGCCATGACAAACATTCTGTATCAATAAGGGGCAGATTTACATTTTGTAAAGCCACAGGACTGAGAGGTTTATATAAGCTGAAGTCAGCTTTTATATAGCTGAAAAAGTGATTTCATTAACCCACTTCTCGTCATCTAAGGAAATCGCAATTTTTCATCTATTTGGAATAAAAAGTGTATTTTTTTTCTGCAGAGTTCCTAGCAGATGATTTTTTTTTTTTTTAAGTACTCTTGAAACAGTCTGTTACAAAGCTGGTACAATGCCCTGCCTTTATTCTTCCACACCAAATAGCTGAAAACCAAGACAAGATAACAAAATTTCACAAACAGCTTCAAATAATTATAATAAGAAATGTATCACATTGACGTACATCAGTTCCTTTTTTCTTTTAGAGTAAATAAGTTCGTAATATATTATATTATTACATATATGTTCCCAAATATGACCTGAGGTAATCAACTCTCTAATGTGTAAAAGGAGACTGAACTTATTTGCATATGATAATTTATAATCTTTTGAGTGAGATCAAACATTGATGTTTTCAATTTCTTTTGCTAGTTTTTTTTTTTACTAGAAGGTTTCTTTTGCAGCACTTTTTTTTTTTGACACTGTTAATGTAAAAACAAGAATAACCCAAAGTTTATCCTTCTTTTTGGGAGGTTATTGATGATCTGCCTCTTTACAGTGTCCAGTTTTGTCATCTAAAAGTTTCCTGCCTGGTTTTTTCTGTCCTTTTTCTTGTCTTGGGAAATAGTATAAGTGTTAGAGGTCAGTCTATGGTACCATTTTTCTCTATCCAATACTTGTATAGTATAATTTTTTGGTTATCTTGTGATATTAACCACAACTCACCACCAGAACTACATTTGGACCTAGCCTACTGAAGCCCAGAAGGCATGTTGTAGGCACCAAGAACATGTAGAGAGCTGTGAAACACTGATGGGATAATGCAAGGCTGACTTGTTGTCCATTCTTGCCATTTCATCCAGGACAGTCAATGCTTGAGTTTCATACTGAAATTCTGCAAATCTCAACCTGTTTGTTTCCAAAGGTAAATAAGCATATTAAGTTTCAGCTTTATGTTAAATTCATTTATTTAGTGTGATAGCTTGAACTTCTTGATGGAGGAAGGAGGCTGATTTTCTTCTGGGAAACTACTGACCAGCCAGAGAGATGGGGAGAAGAGGAGAGATGGCAGATGAAATCAGGCTGGGCAGGACAAGGAAACACTGGAAAGATGCTGGCCTGTGGTCCACCTAAAAAGTCTGAGAAACAACTGTAGGGAGAGGAAAGAGACAGGCCCTTAGAGCCAAGGGGACGTTTATTTGGAACAGAAGGAGAAGGAGCAAAGCTTGCAGTTACTCAGAAAATCTCTGAGTTAACCACAACAAACAGGGAAGTGAGAACACATCTGTGAGGACAAGTAGTCAAGGGGACAGCTCTGAGTATTTATGCTCTTATTTCTACTCTATCATTCCTAGTCACACTGAGGCTTCTAGATTTAAACAGTATTCTAATTCAGATTCCAGTAAAAGCTGACTTGTAGTTTAAAAGCCTTTTTTGTGTTTAGTCTGGGCACATCCACTTTTAAGATAGAGCATTTTGCAAGTATAGGATCCAAAATTAACAATATTATCAGGAAAAAAATGCCAATTTTTTTCTTGACCTGAATTTGACCTCAAGGTAAATCATAATATATTGCGAACTTGCCAGCCACAGAACTAAAGTTCTCTTCAGGGGTTTCCATCTTTTGGGTGTTACAATATGGTAAAACATCCAGTAAAAATGATTGGCTGAGGTAGCAGCTGTGTCTGCAAGTGTTTTCCCATGCACGAGTACAAGAGGAGACATGCAGCTGCTGTGAAGCAGCGGGAGTCTGAGCCTGCATCTGCTTGTCTGAAAAGGTGGAAACCAGAGGGAAATATCCTGCATGATGGACCTTGTCTGTGAGCCAATGTTTGGGACTTACTTTTTAAATTTTATTTTTTTTTTAATATACAGCACAAGTGATAAAAACCTACATTTTCATTATTCTCTAAATTATGTCTTTATGTAAGACTTTAATATCTTTAAATATTAGGCTGTATATTGTGATTATTAGAAAATTTAATAAAAATATATTTTGCTAACACTGGATTTAATGATGCCTAGTTTTCCATGTGCTCCCATCCATTTGTACACTCAATAAAATTACATTTCTCATTGTCCTCATGATTTCTTCCACCTTTAGCCAATTTCTTCCAGATCTCTACAGTACTCTCAACTCTCTCACATGAGCACATGCTGCTGGACAAGACAGCATTGTGTCATGAGATTTGTGTTGGCAAATACATGCAGGGCAAAAGGGATCGGTAACTACTGATGCTCATGCTGCCATTTTGCCTTAAAGACAGCAGAGGACTAAAAATTAGGTTTTCAGGTCATTCTTCAGTACATATTTTTTAAAAGCTGTTCTAGGGATATCACATCTTGGACATCTCTCTCTCATCAAGATTTGTCAAATTTGACAGACCAGCTGTGGATTTAGGTGGAAAGAATCATGGTTTGACAAATAGAAGGGCAGTAGTTGCACTAACTTGTTTCCTTAGTGTATCAGGATAAAAAAGAAGTTTAAAGATACACAATTGTGCTGTTCTGTTTGCAATTGTTACCAATGTCTCCTAAGACTTAGTCCAAAACAAACACACCTTTTCTCATAAGTCCTTACATCTGAATAGACCAAGGGAAGGTTCAGCAGTTATTTACTATAAATTCCAGAGAGCAGAACTGTATATTGATGAATGGCACAAGAGGAAATCTTGATGAATGAGCATGCTTTTAGTGTAGCCAGCTGACAGCATACAGTGTCTTCCTTCCTTCCTCCCATCCTCCCTTCCCTCTTGCCCTCTCTCCCTTCCCTGAAAATTAGTTGTGAAAAATCTTGTAGTCAGGCTCATCCCAGAAGAAAATCAAAAGGAAAAACAGTATCTGTTTTCTTCCCTCAGCTGTTACACAGTAAGAAACAACACCAGGACAAAATAATATTTTATAAGTATTTACACCTCTGTCATCTTATTGTCATTAACGTGCTACCTTTAACTTAATTTTTAGCTCTTCAGGTAATCTCTCTCCACCTCTATAACTGGCACTGCCCTATTTCCATTATTAGCTAAACACGCCCCTTGGTTATTTCTAAGGTCTGTGACAGCGATCAGAGATAGTTGGGTCTATAGTCGGGTCTTTGTGGGCACCCTGCCCCCTTCCCCCTTGCATCTCTAATGGACAATGTGATTTGCCCTAAGATAAGAACAGCAGGTGGTTATTGTGGGATGAACTGTCTGGATGCTTGCACAAAGAATGATTCCAGAGGTGGGAAAGCTGTGATGATTGTGATTGACTTTAGTGCAGCTTGCAAATGTATAAAATGCTGCTGGAGACTGGGCCAACTGGACCAACTGGTCTCATGAGGTTGTAGGCATCTTCCAGGTGGATCCCTGCCCTGGCAGGGTTTCACTTTTGAACAGGTGAGTAAAAGCACTAAGATCCAGTCAAATACAGAGATAAAATTCTAAAGAAACTACATAGGTGCTTTGTTGCCTTTTAACTGTGCATGCTTCAAGGCCAGAGACTGCAAACCTGTCTGTTTCTAGGCGAACCTGCTTACAGTATAACTCTTTAGACTTGCTTATGTTACACAATGTATCGGCAGTATTTAGAGGTTGTATTAGCAATTAATTTAATCATAATTGTTCACATAATCAGGATCATACTTCTTGTGCCTGAGTCTTTTCTCTATTACTCGGGCACAAAGTCTTAGAAATGTTTTAAAATCTCTCAGAGTTCCACCAGTTTAGAAACACATCTACGTATCACCACCAGAGAGATTTCTCTGCTACACTGCCTGATCATTGCGTGCCCTTCTCCTGAGCTTAACTGAGCCAAATGAGTACAGAAAACTCAGTTCTTTGCTCAGGCTGACCTGATGAAAGGTTAAATTAATTGACTTGAAGGATATGGAATAATTTCCATTTGAGAGTAAAAGCTATTTGAAATGGTTCAGAGAACAAATTTTGGCTCAGACCTCAAGCATACACATGCCCCAGCCACCCACCTCTCCCGACTTTTTAATAAACTCTAAATTGATTTGACAGAATAGAAAGCCAAAAAATGAACTTTAATCTTAAATACATTAAAATAAACAAGCAAATAATTACATAAATAAAATACAATTATTTGCTTCTCACTTACTTATAAGAAGGAAGACTTTTAAGTGTCAGTACCTAAAGTACCTTTTGGGATGCTGTACAGAAAATATTAAACTTTGATTTACATATATATTTTTTTAATGTTTTATGTATGTATATAGATTTTCTGCTTTAAGAAGTTAGTTGTGGCCAATTTCTATTGTAAGGAATTTAATCCGTGTCCTTTTTCTCAAATATCCAGGAGCAAAAGAAAAGTTTATAATCCCAAGACTTTGAAGGCCAACAGTTAGATGGGTATATAATCACAACCACTGGAGCAGTTAGGATTTCTGAAGATGGAAGATTAAAAGTGATGTCCATCCATAAGAGTTTAGAGATAACAATATTTTCTGAGCCTCTTCACTTGATTTCAATTGGAATTCCAACAAAAAAGTATCTTCCTTAATATTTTATATTTAGGACAGATGATAAATGCCACATGACTACTATGTAGGATATTTCCACAGAAGATCTTATGAAGAAAAAAAAGTGAGGAAGAAAGGCACACTTACCAACCAAAAACCAAAATAATGAATTGTTCTAAACACAAATGAAAAAGAACACCCATATCACTGGTTTCACATAATAGAGACTTGGTTGGTATTACTTTCAAAAAAAAAAAAAAAATTTATGCTGGATCTGAAGTAACTTAAATATCAAAACATTTAAACTACGGCAAAATAAGACTATAACAAAGAACAAAACTGAATCAGCTGTGTTAAGGGTCACAAGGAAAATCCAAAAATTTTAAATATGTGAAATCCTAGCATAAATATTATAAGAATGATTGGCAAATGCCAATCAAACACAGAACATGTACTTGCAGTACTTTGTCACAAATTTCAAATCAGAGCTCGAAAAAAGTCAAGGTCAGGTGGTAGTTTATACAGGTCAATAAATGTCTAACTCTGTGAAGGACCATTTAGAAACAAATTCAAAAGTAAAAGGAAAAATTAGATCCACGGTATTATTAAAAACTCTTCAAGCCTAACACAAACCAATCAAAAAAAGTTCTATTTCAAAGTATTTCCTTTTGGTAAGACATGAGCAAAAATCTGCCTAATTTATGGAGTAAACACTGGTGTAAGGTTGACTGGCTTTTTCACTTTACGTTTACAGATGGAGAGAAGAATATTTACGTCAGCTGAAGAATTGGTTCAGTTATTATTGTCATGTTACTTGATATTATGTACTTCTTACAGTGCTCAAGAATGAATCTAAAAATACAAAGCCTATGGGGCCAAAGTATTGGCAAGAGTGGAAACAGGGTTTGTTGCAGGCATATACGTATTGTAGAACCTGTATGAGCATCAGTGCAACCTGAAAGATCCTCTTAGTTTTATAAACTGAAAACTGAATGTTGTTTTTTCATTTCACCATTGGTATTTTGCTAGTACCTCAGATTACCAGTCTTTTCTTGAAGGTTTAAGGGTTAACTTGAGATCCACACTTGGTGTTCATGCACTTGGTAGTCTTGTGAATAAACCTTTATGTGATTTTATTTATCTTTGAGGTTAATTATTTTTTTCCTGAGCTTGTCCCTAAGCAGTTCCGTTCCAACTCTTCTTTTATTTCTTCCTCAAGAAAGAGACTTTGAGAGCTTACTTTCCATGAGGATTCAATAAAAGCAGCCTTCCTGTTGCTCTGGTCACCCACACAGCAAAAAGGAAGTTAAACTGTTTGCTGACATATCTCTTATGGTTTGGGTCTGAGCCTTAGCTCTTGAGCCTGCTGCCAAAGTCTGACTTGCACAGACAATACTTTGTGGGTGGTGACTTCACTGGGAATCAGGAGCCAAGAATTGGAGAAATGTCCTGTGTGCCATATCTGTGGTGGTTAGGAAAGCATTACTGGATCCACACTTTTAAAGTTACAGCAGATGTACTTATTTTGTGGTTACCATGCAGTGGAAGAAAGTCGTTCTCTGGCCCCTAAACTCCAGCTTAGCTAATCAAAAGGAAGGTCAGTAAATGCACTGTTTTTCTCATGACATTTTATAAACACAGGGTTTCAAAGTGAATGTGGATGGAAAGGCAAATAATCCTTCCATCCCTTATGATCTGCATATAATTGTGGTTTGCCTGAACTGGCTGAAAGCTTAGCATAATTATTTGGAAAGATTGGAACTATTTAGAGAGCAATTGTATCTGCATCAATTCATATCTTACCCTTACATTCTTTGGAAAATATAGATTAATTTTGATACATTCATTGGTAACAGATATATGTAAAGTCTATCCTAGATCCAGATGTGGAATTTCTATTAATATCATTGATATTTTCCTACAAGGAATTTAGTTCACAGTTATGTCTAAGGAAGCAGAAATGAACACATAAACCAGCATTTACATAAAAGAAGTGAGCAGAAAACAAAAACAGAAAGATACTGATTGCTATTTAGGATATCTGATTTATTCCTGCATATAATATGAGCAAAAAAGTAAAAGCCTCCTTGAAAGTTGAGCACTGATTCCAGGAAGAATAAATCATTCCAGTTTTGTTTTAGTAAGTGACTGAAAATAATATTTACTGAATATTCTTAACTAGAGTCTACTCACAAACTAGAGTACTTCACAGATAAAGTCCAGCAGAATCTATTCATCAAACTATCATGTACATCTATCATTGCCTTATTCTGACACTAGTCTTCCAGGAGCTTCAGTAACATTAAAAAATAAATAGCAAAAAAGTGTGCTCATAAGTAATTTGGTTTTCAATTTTTTGGTAAAAGTACACAAGAAAATCCAAATATTCTGCAAAGAACATATTATGCTTTCATAGTTACACAAAAGAATTTTTTTTCCAAAAACTGTTTTAGAATCAGAAGTCTCTAAGTATGTCGAAACTTAACATCTGTGTACGTACCTAAAATTTACTACTGCAGTTCCTATGTTGGTTATTATATCTGGGTCCCATTTCATCAAGTCAAACAAAAGTCCAAAGAGTCCCTCTCATGAAGAGTTTGAAACAAGCACACTAAAAAGTTCAGGAGGAGAGGTAGCACTATTATAAGCTTGTTACTAGTGTAGTCATAGATAAAAAGGGGGAACCTTATTAATATTTAAATGACATTTCATCAAAAAGCCTCTTGAAAGTAGGTAGGATATGGTCTTTGAAATTGCTTGTATTATTTGGAAGACCTTATGTTAGGGAAGCTGCACATCCTAAGTTCAGAAATCCTCAATTCCAGAGTTGCACAATTATTCTCAGGACTGCCAGGTTTCATAAATCTGTGTCTGAAACTGCTGCTTGAACTGCCCTAAAAACAACAACAGCAAAAAATATTTCCTTGTGGTTTCTTTGCTGCAGAAGAGTGAAATTGGTCATAAGGAATGCACACACTTGGCACTGCTCTGAATACTTAGCTTCAATAATTTTTTAAACTGCTAAAAAAATGTGGTTTACAGTTTCTCTGTGCTTCCTGTTTCACTAATGCCACATGTTTTGGTTTTGTGTGGCAATGATTTGGAAGTAGAGGGGTGCTACCGGGGTGGCTACTGTGAGAAGCTGCCATTAGCTCCCCTTGTGTCCAGCAGAGAAAATGCCAGCTGGCTCCAAGACGGACCTGCTGCTGGCAGAGGCTGAGCCCATCAGTGATTTTCCCAAAGTCAAGGTCTGTTTTGCCAGTGATGGTAGCTGGTGAGTGATGTCTCCCTGTCCTTATCTCAACCCCTAAGCCTTTCATTGCATTTTCTCTCCCCTGTCCAGCTGAGACGAAGAGTGATAGAGTGGCTTTGGTGAGCATCTGGCATTTAGCCAGGGTTAACTCACCGCACTACACCACAATATGAGCCACAGATAAGAGTCTTCTGACACCTTTTGTATTTTGGTAACACTAGAAAGGAGACTGTTATGGGATATTGGATGGAAATACTTTGTATTGAGGACGGACAATATTCACAAGAAGAAAAATTGTTTATTCACATTTTGAAAAATTACTCCATCTCCTCAGAACCTCTCCCCTTCATCATTTAACATATACATGTCCCTGATGTGTCTGTACAGTGATAGCCCGGGCTTGTATGGAAAGAAACAGTCTAAGAATAAAGACAAGTATTCTTCTTTTCTAAATATTCCAGAGGTTTTGGCTTGGTCAGAAGGGATATATTCTATCAGAAATAACTAAGTAGACATATTCTATCAGAAATAACTAAGTAGACACTTTTCTAACTAGACAGCATTTTCCAGAATATTTAATAAAATTTCTGCTTTTCACCAGAAAACTTGAAAATGCTTTTATTCTATGATTCCTTACCTTGACAATTTAAGGAAGAATAACAATAGTGTTAAGCAAGAATAACACTATAATAACATTAATAAAGACATTAAAGAGCTGGAGCAAGTCCAGAGAAGGGCAATGAAGCTGTTGAAAGATCTGCAGCACAAGTCTGATGAGGAGAGGCTGAGGGAGCTGGGGGTGTTTAGGCTGGGGAAAAGAAGGCTCAGGGGAGACCTTTTCGCTTTCTACAACTGCCTGAAAAGAGATTGCAGCCAGGTGAGGATCAGCCTCTTCTCTCAAGTAAAAAGTGACAGGACAAGAGGACATGGCCTAAAGTTGCACCAGGAGAGGTTTAGCTTGGATATTAGGAAAACATTTTTCACTAAAAGGGTGGTCATGCATTGGAACAGGTTGCCCAGAAAAGTGGTAAAGTCACTACTTCTAGAAATGTTCAAAAAATAATGTGAACGTGGCATTTATGGATATGGTTGTGCAGAAACTTGGTGCGACTGGGTTAATGGCTGGACTCAAGGATCTCAGAGGTCTTTCCCAGTCTTAACATTTCTATGATTCTGTGATTCTACTCTCTACTCTCATTTTTATTAACATGTCATTGAGAGGGAAAGATGAAAAGAGAAAAAATTATCAACCTTGTAACTAAACTTTAATTCCATCATGTAATATTTAGCAAAGTCTAAACAAATTAGAATTTTTTCTAGGGCAAAATCTTTCTGGCTTTTAAAGAAATATCCTTAATATCATCTAAATTGAATTCAAATTGTTCTTCTCCCAAGTTCCAAGGAAAAAGAAGAAGGTATAAATGAATGAGTTTAACCCATGGTATTAACTAAGGTTTTGATTTTGTTTTTGTTTGTTTGTTTTCTTTTTTATCCCCAAAGATCTTGTGAACTACAAAGTACTTTCTTGAGCCATCCTAGAAAGGGGAAGCTTAATTTTGATTAATACTGCAGCATATGTGTACTTCTGAAATATCAACATAGCTTTGAACCTTGCAGTCTAGCCTGCCTTAACAAATGAATTGTACAGTTCACTGCTGTGCATTTTTTGTGACTACTTGTACATTCTTCATAGATGTAAGAAGATATATTCAAATAAAGACAATCTTGAACATTTATCAAATTATTTGTTTCATCTTTTACATGCCAATATCAGCTTTGAGGACTTCATACTACCAGAACAAAGTAAGTAATTAAAAAACAAGGCTAGAGACTGAAGAAAAAAAGTTGTAAAAGGAGCTCAAATGTCAAAGGGAAGATTTTTATACTGTGCTTTAATTCTCTGGATTTTTGAGGAAAGTGTTTGCCTAATTCCTTCCTGCACTAAGTCCTTGTTTCATGACCATTTGGAATGGAGTTGTTTTGAAAGAGAAACTCACTTTCTGCTCAGTAAGTAGAAAGAGTTTTGTCTAATTGTACTCTAAACTTTGACAAGGGTGCAGAGACATGTTAAAACATAGACAAACTGTTGCTGTTGTTGTTTGCTGGGTAGGGGACAGGTTGTACTCTGTTCGAGCAACCAGTATTTGAAACATATACAAATTATACTTGTTAAATACGAAATTATAGATGGAGTTGGAATAAATTATGAAGGGTAGGAAAGCAGGGTCAATAATTAACATTCGATGCAATAAGGAAGAGAGAGCAGAGACATAAAAAGAAAAGTACTCTCTGCAGTTACTTTTGAAGAACTTTGGCCTAAAAGCTTTGTAGTCATCCAAGCAAGGAGGATCAATGCTGTATTAACTGAGATGCACGTTGACAACAGTTTGGGCAAAAAATTTAGTGAGATGTGATGGGTAAGAATGCATTTTAAAATGAAAAATCAGGAAATAATGCGCAAAGTACAAATGCAACCCATACCATTAGGGGAAGTTCAGAGTGTAGAATTGCAGAGTAGTTCAGGATGACTAAGGAAAAGGGTTTCTGGACGACTTTTTCACAAGACTAAAATTCAAGTGACATTGACCTTCTTGTATGTATAAGACTGCAAAGAGAATGATGATAAGTGTTGCACCATCTGTTTCAACTACAGAATGGTTCTGCCATATAAAACCTTTAACAGAGAGAAATAAAATACTGTCAGGTCCATTTTTGTGGTCCCATTCTGACACTTATTAAAATCTTATTTTTGTCCTTACTCTCTATATGTTTTGATGAAAATATAAATAAATAGATAATTTTAAAAAGCTAAGAAAGAGTAATTTGATAATATACCAACTTCTATATTATATTTAAATTCACAATTGTGTTGCATGGTCCCATCTTGAAATGAGGGGTTTATAGTTCTGTAGCAGTATGATTTCTGTAGATCAGAACAAAGCAATAGGAATATTACCAACTCCTGTGTTTACAGAAACTTGTATCTTGCTGCATGTAGTAAGAGCATACTGAAAGGAATTTTAAGGGCAGAAAATTTTAGAAAGATAGCTGTAGACACATTATATATATATGTGCATATATGTATATAAGTATATATGTATATATGTATATATGTGTATATATAGATTTAAAAACTAAATGAAGAATACTTGCTATACTAGTTCACCTGGGATAATCTAGTTTATGGTATTGGCAACACATCTGTATGTTCATTTTTAGCTTTCCTCTACTATCTTATGATCTGTCAGGAAAAAGTTCTCAACTACTTCCATTAAGTACAACACTCTCAGTATATGGAGTTTTGTGCTGATCTTATTACCATCAAAGAAAGTGATAGACTTTACTGATATCATAAGGGCAGTCTGTAAATGAAGAAAAATTTGATGACACCTATTAAAACACTAGAACTATAATAATGAGTAGCTGCTGTGTCGCCTCTTAAAATGTATTCTGCCAAATCATCTCACCTTAAACTGTAAAAGCAAGAGAGGCAGGAAGATAATCTTCATGAATTCCTGTGACTGTGTAAACACAATATTTTCCACGCACTAAAATATTGATGAGTTTTAGGAGATCTTCCATTTTCCTAAGTCCCAAAAAAGTTCACATTAATAAAATATTGATTTACAAAAGAATAAAGAATAAAGGATAAAGTTACCCAAGGCAAATAAAAGCTTTTTTCCCTGTCTATTGAAGTCTGTTAATAACTCCTGACTTTTAAATTTTTAAATTTTTTTGATAGACTACAATATAAATCAAACCGTGCACTTTAATTTACCTGAAAATAAGTAAAAATCAGTTGATTGCAAAAGTGTACTTAAAATCTGAAAATGAAAACATCAGAGGAGAAATAACTATTTTTAAACTGGAAGTCTGCTCTGTGAAAAGCAAGCATTGGGATATTTGGCTCTATGTAGCACTGCTTAAAGCTGTTTTGTTCAGCTGCTAGTCATGCAAAGCTGCACTAGCAATAGCTTGCATAGGAAACTCAAGCATGCAAGGACTGCATGACACAGGCTCCCTTTTACTGTAGGTAGTCAACTTGTTAGCTCCACTTTACAACCCTAAGGAATATTTTTATATTTGCACAACTTTTGCCACCAAACTCACTTGAGCAGACGTTTCACCAGTGGAAAATACAATAGTTAATAAGAATGAATGGCAAAAAGATTAAAGTAAGAAATCAGAAAGTTCTAAGTGGAAACAAGAAACTCATGAAGCAATAAAAAGATTTTTCTGATATACTAAGTTAATGACCCAGAGCTTAAACACTTCTAATGCTAGAATTTAGACAATCCTTACCGTATAATTTCACCTAGCACTTACATTAAAGAAGCCATTGTCACATGTTGTTGGCTCCAATATTGTTTTCTTCTCCAACACTGGCACTTGTTGAGGTTAGCCTAAGTGCAATGCATGTGTTTATATACAACTGATATATTCCTCTCTCCAAGGAATTTATATGTCTGCCAAGGTACCCTAAGTATGTGCAGAACTAGAGTTAAAAATGGAGAAGACATTTTGGTCTTGATGGCAATTCTTTCTCTCTGACCACAGAGAGAATGATTATGGTTTTGGCTTCCATGTGGTTGCCCAGAGGGTGAGATAAGGCACAGTTCAGTTCAGCATAGTTAGGAAGCCATATGATAATTTGTTATCTGTGTCTGCTAATACAAAAGCACACATACAAATAAAATATCAAGCATCCTGGTCAGTTAGTTTTCTCATCTAACTCTGACTCTGGCTGGATGCCAGGTGCGCACCAAAGCCACTCTATCACTACACTCCACAACTGCACAGGGGAGACCAAAATATAACAAAAACGTTCACAAGTTGAGATGAGGGCAGGGAGTGATCACTCACCAGTTACCGTCAAGGGCAAAACAGACTTGACTTGGGGAAGTTAATTGAATTTATTACCAGTCAAAAACAGAGCAGGACAACGGGACATAAAAACACCTTTCCCAAACTCCATCCTCTTTCTCAGGCTCTTTCTCTTCCCCCTCCAGTGGTATAGGGAGATGGATAATGACCACATCATCGGTTCATCACAGGTTGTTTCTGACATTATTCAGGGAGAGAAGCCCTTCCTCTGCTCCACTGGGGGGTCCCTCCCATTGGAGACAATTCTCCACAACCTTCTCCAGCATGGGTTCCTCTGTGCTACAGTTCTTCAGGAACTGCTCCAACATGGGTCCCTTTCTACAGGGTGCAGTTCCTCAAGGACAGGCTGCTCCAGTCCCTCAAGGACAGGCTGCTCCAGAGTGGATCCCCCACGGGATCACAAGTCCTGCCAGGAATGCTGCTCCAGAATGGGATCCTCTTTCCATGGGTCTGCAGGTCCCTGCCAGGAGCCTGCTCCAGTGTAGACTTCCCATGGGATCACAGCCTTCTTTCAGGCTTTCACCTGCATTGGTGTGGGTTTCCTCCATGGGCTGCAAGTGGATCTCTGCATCCCCATGGATCTCCATGGGCTGCAGGGGCACAGCTGCCTCACCACAGTCTACACCATGGGCTGCACGAGAATCTTAGTTCCGGTGTCTGGGGCACCTCCTGCCCTTCCTTCTCCACTGACCTGGCTGTCTGCAGAATTGTTGCTCTCACATATTCTCACTGCTCTCTTTGAGTGCAATTTCATCTGTGGAGTAACTTTTTTATTCCTCTTAAATATGTTATCACAGAGGTTCTACCACCTTCCCTGCTTGGCTCAGCCTTGGCCAGTGGTGGGTCTGTCTTGGAGCTGGCTGGCATTGCCTCTGTCAGACATGGAAGATTCCCATCTTCCGGCAGCTTTTCACAGAAGCCTTGGCTGTAGCCTCCGTCCCAGCTACCAAAATCTGGTCGAAGAAACTCAAATACACAGTTCATTTAAAACCAAACTTTTCTCACCTCCATCATTTAAAATCAAACAAACAAAATTTCAGCCTCCTGCAGTTTACTGAGTTCTGAAGCCTAGTTCGATGATTGATGTTTTATTGGGTTTGCATGGCATGGTTTTGGCATCTGCTGAGATGGGCTACAGGGGTGGCTTCTGTGAAAAGCTGCCAGAAGCTTCCCCCATGTTCAACAGAGCCAATGCCAGCTGGCTGCAAGATGGACCTGGCACTGGCCAAGGCTGAGCGCATAAGTGATGGTGGCTGCCCCGGTGATGAACTTACTGCAACCCTCATTCCTCATCCCCCTGTACTGCCATAGGTGAGGAGGCAGAGAAAATGAGGAATCACAAAATCTTTTCGGTTGGAAAAGACCTCTGAGATCATCAAGTCCAACCTATAACCCAACACCACCATTTCAACTAGACCATGGCACTAAGTGCGCATCCAGTCTTTCCTTAAACATCTGGAGGGGCACTGACTCCACCATCTCTCTGGGCAGGCAATCCCAATATCTAATCACCCCTTCTGTGAAGAATTTCTTCCTAATTTCCATCCTAAAGCTCCCCTGGAACAGCTTAAGACTATGTTCTCTTGTCCTATTGCAGACTTACCTGAGTTATCATGGTGTCAAGTTGAGTCTGGGAAGAAGGAAGGGGTCAGGGCAAGGCATTTTAAAATCTAGTTTTTATTTCTCATGACCCTACTCAGATTTTATTGGTAATAAATTAAAATAATTTCCCTAAGTCAAGTCTGGTTTGCCTGTGATGGTAATTGCTCAGTGACCTCTCCTGGTCCTTATCTCAATGCACAAACTTTTCATTATATTTTTCCTCCCCTGTCCAGCTGAGGCAGGGAGTGATGGAGTGGCTGTGGTGGGTATCTGGCACCCAGCCAGGGTCAACCCGCCACAGAAGTTTATTCCTGCAGTAACTTTGGTGTTGAGATCCACACTATAATTCTTGCATGAGCCACATTACCTTGATGTACTCTAGAGGACATTTCAAAGTTCACTTACAATCCAATACATGTTTTTAATGAAAAGCATTTCCATACATTGAAAATATGACTTTCAAACCAGATGCAGACAAAATTATTTTAGCTTAAAGGTATGTGTACCTTTTCCCCAAAGGACATACAAATGTCTGTGTGGGAACAGCACATAGTTACTGCTTCCTGCTTAGAGATGTTACCTAGTAGCTGATTAGAGCAATAGCAAACATGAAAAGCTCCTTCCAAGCTTTGAGAAAAATCCTCAGTGTTTGTATGTGTTTAAAATTAAAATGCATGGAGCTTTCCAGATCAGTCAACACTGCAAAAGCTGGCAAGAAAAGTTCAAAAGTTCTTAATTTAGTAGAATTTGCTGCTTTTAGGAAATCCCTTAGCCACCTAGCAACCGCACAAAAGGTATAATTCTTGGAGACCTAAATTCTCACTGACGGAACAAGAGGGAAAATTGCAAACGTGCAGGATAGCTTGATGACATTGTGACACCAATGTGTCTAGTGGGTCAGACTGAGTAGGCCAAATGTCAGGACGTGGTTAGTGCAGAATACAAGATGTAAGTCTACACGATTTACACAATAGCACAGATCCTCAAATACAGACCTCTAGCGTTCCCATCTTTCCTGACATCCTCAGCCCAGACCTGTCTGTATCAGAGTACTCCTCATTTTAGTCACACTTCAAAATTCTTATCAACATGCTTCATGATATACCTGTTTTCCAAAAGTCTCCCTTACAGCTTTTATGACATATTCTGTATTGTATTAGGGGTATCCAACCAGCAGCCTCCAGCAGCCTCCTACAGAGAGGACTCTAATGCTGAGCTGATTGTCATTCTAGACAACAAAGTCTGATATGCAGACGTGCAGGTGTAATCTTAGGGAGTGAAAATACTGGTTTTCATTCCAAGTGCCGCTTCTTACTTTCACTTAAATCCAGGAAGACTGAATCTGAAAAAAGATTGCAACCCAAGCTAAGTAAGGCTATCTGAACTGAGACTTTTAAATTATTGTTTGACTTAATATAATCCAAAAAATGCAGAGCAATTTATGTGTCTATAAATAGATATATCCAGATGTTTTTAAATTTCTGTGGACAAAAAGCCACATGAATGTGAAGAAGGAGTGGCTGTAGCACAAGAATCTTTGCAATCCTTGTTTATACTCTCTCAATTGTTCCCTTTTTTCCCTGTTTTGAAAAGTATTTATTATTTTACTTCTATTCTTTCCTGTTTTGAACAAAACAGAACAAAAAATGTTTTGATTTAAAGCTTTCTATCCATGTTTCCTACTCTTAAGCATCTGGTATTAGTAGGAGTAACCCTTCAGGGGACCCCCCGTACTTTGGCAAACATCCAATATCCAACATTAATTAACATTCTCCCATATAAAAATCTCTCATCACTCAAAATACATCCTCTGCTACACATACACTTCCCACATCCTAAGCTTTTCCTTACTGAAGACAAACCTCTCTCCTGAATTTTAAATGTAATGAAGTCTATAGTTTTGGTGTACAAGTCATTCTGAGGTAAAGTTTCATTTGACTTAGTAATAATAAAAATCCAGCTGTGGTTTCCTACACCTTGTAGTTTCCTCATTTTGCTTTGAATCTTTTTGAAGAATTAATTGAAAATCAAGAGAGAAATATAGGATATTTATCAGAGAGGTCGAATGCTTTCAGCAACTTAAGCATTGGTGATCCAACTGAGGAGAATTTTTTTTGCTTAATCATTATTATATGTCCGAGTAATTTTCACTGTAGCCACTAAATTATACCCTTCTCAATAAGATTATAGTATCTTTAAATTAAAACATCAATTCTTTTGTTCAGACACTAAGTATAATTCTCTCTCTGATCTTGAGAGTTGCAATGACTTTGATAATGTAGGAAAATCACCTTTTATAATGAAATATGCAGATACTTTTATTCCCAAAGCTATGTTAGCACCTTTCAGCTCCAAAATTTCGCAAGAAAAGGTTGTACAAAATGTTCATCAAGTTCTTCAGTTTAGAAATTGTCCCAGAAATTCCTCGCTGATTTTCTTTACAGGTAAAAATGTCCCCACTTGGCAAACATATCATTAAGAGGCAATTTGAAAATACATAGTTCACAGTATGTTTCCCAGAATGACCGGTGGACTATATTTAAAATAAGCACTTTCACTGTGATTGCTCTTCAGATTCTATCAATGGGTCATTCAAGAGAGACTTTTTCCATTTGTCACGGTAATATTTTACCTCAGGAAAACAGAGAAAGACTATAAGCTACTTAGTTTGTTTCCAGTTTTAAAGATATCTTGAACTTTGTTTTTCTGTACAAAAAAAAAGACCAAAACCTAAGAGTTAAATGAGGAAGTCTGATTTACATTTGAATCAAATGCTAGAGTTTTCTAAAAAACATGATCAGAAACATTTGTTGTGAGACCATGCTTTGTTTCTATTCAGTTATATTTATTTAATTGACTGTAACATCTGGCTTTCAATTAAGCGCAGTCAAACTTTAATAACAGTTACATAGAGACAATGTTGTTTTAGTTTTATAATTAAAAAAAATCAAAAAAAGACAGATTCCTTCTGAAATCATTGGATTCAGCAATTAACTGAGTCAGCCCACTCACAGGAGAACTTTACAGGATACCCCTACCTCACTGCAGAAGGTGGCAAACTGCCCTATATATTCAATAAGGTTTGACCAATAAAAATGTCAGTTGGAGGGGTTTTTTTGTCATTTCTAGAAGTTACAAACTGCATGAAGCAGCTGGCTCCAGTGTGATAAAGAGCTCTCCTCGGGATCATACTGTTATCTGCAGAGGAAGAAGAAGAGCAAAACTTGAAGTAAAGTGCTTCTAAATACAAAAATAGCCAGTATATGCCATTAATGATTTGCTTGATGGCAAGTTTCTCACTAGGTAAAACAGATTTGGCCATATGTATTTACTTTGAAGTCACTTGGTACAAGTGGGGAAAATATAAATGAAAAAAACCCAACTTATTAAACAAATTTGATATATCTTTCTATATGGAGGAACAGTATTTCCTCAATTCTGATATATGAAAGATTCAACAGATTCTCTATTTTTTTTGTGTTGTGAAATGATCACTGAACATCCTGTGAGCATGCAATCAGCATGAGAAGCAAAAGCTGTTTCATCTCACCTATCGCAAAATAGACCAAACGCTAAGATTTTTGAATCTAAGTTTCTGCTGCATTGCACCATAATCCCTATGGGATTTTCCTTTGGAAAAGGTTATGAAGCTAGAAACATGAAAAACTAAAAGGCAAGAGTGTTGTTGTATCAAGCATCTTGATTTCATGAAACATTTCCAAATAAGAAAGGACCAAGTGTAAATAAAAAATAGTATAATAAATAGAAACTTTAGGAAAGAGTTTCCTGTAGGCAAATCTTTAAAATGCATTTCCATCTATACATTGTATATTTTGTTTTTTTTAAATTGAGTCTAATTTGTTCTGGAGAATAGATGTATTAATTTGTCTTCCTATTCTTAATTTTACCCAACTCTGGTAACCTGAATTACTTATTTAATTTGCCCCAGCCTTGCTTTTCAAATCAGACTTGGGTAAAGGAAACATATGAGAAAAACCTTTCTCTATGCTAGCTATGTATGTTTGTAGATATGCCTTTGCTTCCCAAAAGCCAAATCTTAGCATGACATTTGTTTTCAATGTCTTATCATTTTGACTACTCATCACAGCTTTTGTTTTTATTCATGGCTGCATCCTTATTTCATTACTCCTCTAGGTACTATTGATTTTCATGACTACAACTTTCCTGAGTAGGTGTATATGCTCAATATAGCTTCATCAATTTACCCATGTCCCATTTGTTCAGTAAATCTAAAAGAAAATTCTTAGGGAAGAAGTGAAATCAGTACCAGTTCTCTTTGTTTGAACAGTTAATAATCTGCAGTGAATCAGCAGCAGCTATGTCAGCAATTCTCCCTCTAAGGTGAGGATTTCTGAGAGCAGCAGGAGAAAATGTACCTGAAATGGAAACTACCATCTTCTCCTTTTATAAACTCTACTTATGGATTGGTGTTTCTACATTGTCAGTGTTTAGACTTCATATTTCCATCAAATCACATTCCAGATGCTTCCAAGCATTTCATTTTCTTAGGCTGGAATGTTATTATCAGTCAATTCTCATGACATCCTGTGTGATGTTAAAACAATCGTCCCCCTTTTTTTAGTTTTTAAAGATAACTAGCACCATCAGTCCTCAAAAATTCAGTAACACAGTACAGGTAAGAGTAGATCCAAAGTCAGACATGATTAGGAAAAAAACCATGATCAAACCTATGCTCCTTACTGAAATATTGTCCAGTGAGGATGTGGGATTTCCCTCCTTTGCCATATGTTACTTAACAGGAAAAGGTAGCAAACAGTCTACCAAGACTTTATTTAAAGCTCCATGCCACTTTGCAGGGCTCCTCAAAAATTTATCATGCTTACTAGAAGCCAGTATTTTGAAAACAAAACATGATTCTGAAAAAATGTGTCAGCTACAAAAAATCCCCCTTTTTTCTTTAAATTTTGTGAAATACTGCTTGCTCTTGTACTACTCAGGATGAAATACTTTGTTTGCAATTCAAACCAGATAATTTGTTTTACAATAAGCTCATTGTAAAAATGAGAAGGAAAGAAGCAAAAAATAGAGGACCAATTAACCTGTAGCTTTTTAAAAAAGAATAAGCAAGAATTCCCCTTCTCTGAATGAATTATCATCCTGTAAAACAATTTTTTTTTCTAAAAAATAAAAGGGAAAGTAATTGTCTTTACTTCCATCACATAAAAGAAACAAACAAAATAATTCAGTTTGCTATATTTTGGGCCAAATCAGCATTTAGATACACAACTACAAAGATAGCCACAATTAATTATCTGTTTATAATGACTCCTTGCAATTCCAATCTTCACAGCACAGTTATCTAGATGTTACATATTGAATGAATTTAAAAACTGTTTAATGAAGAATTATTTCTAATCTGTAATATGACTGTTTAATTACAGAGCCGTGAATGCAATTTTCTTTTTTTTTTTGGCTAAAGGATAAAACCTTCTGATAGTTCAGACATTAATAAAAGTGCTCTCATTATACTTTTTAGTACTAGTCAGTGTAACTTTTCTGAAATTTGGTTTATTATGTTGAAAATATTTGTATAAAATAAAGGGAAAGTCAAGCATTGTATTATGTCTTTTCCAACCTAAACAATTCTATTTTTAGTAGGGTCTGCAGAAACAGGGCCAGGAATACTGGCTTTAAAGTAAAGGAGAGGAGATTCAGACTAGATATAAGGAACAAATTTTTTACAACTAACTTTGTGAAATGCTGAAACATTGCCCAGAGATGTGGTAGATTCAAGGTCAGGTTGGATGGGGTTCTGAGCAACCTGATCTAACTGCAGAAGAAACTACTCATTGCAGGTGGGTTGGACTAGATGAGCTTTACAGGTTCCTTCCAACCCAAACCATGCAATGATTTGACAATGATTTAATATTTATTATATGTGAAGTTTTGTACATTTTAAATGTGAGTGTTTCGTATTACTCTTGTCCAGTTGAATGAGAATGAAAAGTATGTATGAACAGTCTGGTTTGTTTTTTTGGTGGTTTTGTTTTGTTTTGTTTTGTTTTGGGTTTTTGGAGGGGAGGGGGTGTTTGGGCTTTTTTTTCTCCTGTTCTCAGTGTTTTTTTTTTTCTTTCAACACTAGTACAATCTTTGAAGCTTCACCCTTCCACTTCAATGTGTTACAAACACACTTTTCCCAGCTTGCTTGTTCTCCTCTATGTTCCTCTCCTATGTTACCAGGCATCTGTGGTCTCACTTTAAAGCAAAAATAAAACAAACACAAAGAAACACTGGACAAACAGTTGGGGAAAGCACACATATAATCAAAGGAATGATTTTGAAATCAGAGGATTGAAATTGCAAAAAATCTAGTCATTATTGCTCAAAATATCATGATTTGCTTGTGCAACCACAGTGGCTGATTGCCAGCACCAGCCACTTGGCTGCACGTTGATTACAGAAGAGACCTCAGTCAGGATAAATAGGAGTCACATTTTGTCAAATCAGAGTGGCCACAGAATTTCAGATTAAAGCTCCACCTAATCTGGCAGACAAAGAAAATATCCGTGAAATGGTAAGTACAAGATAAATGTGTTTGATATGCACCCCAATTACCCTCCCGACCAAACTGCAGAAACAAATGCAAGTGACTTTCAAAGCTAACTCAAAAATTCAAATACCAAGCAGGACCAAGACAGCCACCAAGCTGTGTTTTGCTCAAGTAGGATGATGACCATCACCCACAAAGCATCTTTGCTCTGCATTTACTTGCACAATCTCCCTGAGAACATCCACCAGAACGCCAACCACACTCTCAAACACTGGGTGTCTCACCGATACTATTGCAGTCATTGTGCGCCAGCTCAGAGAAGCTGTTTTCAGTGGCATGAACAAAAATTACAGCAACCTGATGCACCACCTCACTTGCTCACTCCAATATATACTGAAACTTTATCTAGACTTGTATGCACTGCTCTCTTTTCCACCAGGTCTACAGATATCTCTTCACAGAGGGATGTCGGAGCTCACCTTCCACCTGCTACTGATCCCTCTTAGTTACACAGCATTCAAAGACAGAGTGGTGCCCTAAGTATTAACTTTATGTATATCTAAGGTACACCAGTTCACACATGTAAAAACATACACCATCAAAGGAACTTGAGAAGTACTAAATGTATAAAATCTACTATCCACTTTCAGTCTCTTCAAAGAGTTCAAGTGTTTCTTTTGCCTAAGCAGCTACTGCAAATTCACTCTTCCCATGCTTGCATGTTAAACAACTGGAAGGGGTCTATACAGTTAACTACTTCAACTCCACTGCATTAAAAACATAGAAAAATTCATCTGTTATCACCAGCAAAAATGTTTTCCAGAAATTCTGTTATTTTCTATCAGAGTATTTCCATCCAACCTAAAATGAGCAGTAATTTCAGTTCTTAGAGCAACATGATGGAACCTTGAATCAAATGAAGCTTTGAGACCTGTCCAGTCTGTTTTTTGTTAAAGCAACATTTTCAGAGAGGCCAAAGAGACTTTTAAACTCCAGATTCAGGGTTTTTTTTCATAGAAACTAGAGTACAATCATCTCACATGGGGGAAGATCAGAATCCATTTTGCCAGATAAAATTGTAAGAAAAGGATATGTTAACAAATTTTCTCCTTTTCCACTGTGTTACTGAATAGTATTAGTCAAAGCCAGTGACTTCTAAGATCACTCTAATCCCCACACAATTACCTCTGGGTATCTAGGAAGACTCTCTTTCTCTGTCACTTCTGTGGCAGGGCAGTATCTGTACTCTGTTCTTGTCAAGCTTCTCCTTGCTGTGCAACAGGCTTCCTTCACTCATACACTGTGCTTTTTCTCCTGACCTATCCTGTAGTTTAGAAGAACAGTTGCTCTCAAGGGAGGAAGATATTTCTAGCTAAACTTATCATTTCTTTTTCAGGAAATTTAGAGTAAGAACTGAGAACAAAAAATAGTATATTTTTCATGATAATTTCTAGTTTTGTTCTGTTGTTTTGGGTTTTGCAGGAGGTTATTTTTTTTTTGTTATTTTTTGGGGCTTATTTTTTTGTTTTTGTTTTGTTTTAGGATTTTTTTCCCCCTGGGTATTGAAAACTGATACACTTCTACATTTTTTATTATTTTAGGTACATTTTTAGGGGTTTTTTTGTCTTTGACATGGAATTTCAAAAAGTCGTGCAGAAGTTTATCTTAGTAATGGTTAACTCTCCTGTTATTACATATATAAGTAATTCCTTAAAAATACTATAAAGCCTTGAATGGTATTGATATCAGACTGTTGATCTGGCTGTCTCTTTTCTTCTCCATTTGCCATTCTCCAGCCATGTCCCCTACAGGCAGCTTTCAGAAAGCCTATTGCAACATGCACTGGTGTTTGGCATTCTTGAGTAGAATTTCCCCAGCAGAAACATGTACAGCTCTTGGAGTTATGTTAGCCCACCAGTTAAGGAATTTTTGTTTCTGTGCCTTTGCTCTGATTGCCTTTGCATTACATCAGAATTAAATATGTTTCTTACTGAATGTTGAGGGAAAGTGCCCTATTTACTAATTTAATTCAATATTTTTATTCCAAATGTCTTTGATTTCTGTGGATAAAAAAGATTTGCTAGTTTGGGTTACTTCCTTTTGCAAGTCTGAACAGAAGTTCAAGTCTTATAATTCTCTTGTTTACTTAAAACCTCAATTACTCCCCCAGTGCTTTTTCCCTACAAATTGCAACCCTCCTATTGCAAATCCCTTTATTTTCTGCTGACTTTTCATTCTGTTTCATCTGCAATTTTTCCCTATGGCTTTTTGTCCCCTTCGTCGCTTTATGCGTTCAAAAAAATTTTCAAACAGCCGCCTTAGTGAAATTCCATGGTCCTTGCAGATACCATTTTCTGTTCTATGATACTGGACATTTTTGGGGAAATCTGCAGGTAATTAAGTGTTTTCTGAGAGTGAAATTGAAATACCATGTATGAATGTCCCTATATTTTCTGAGTATGTTATAAATTAAATTTCTTCAGCCAATAAAGGAAAAACATGTCTTGAAAGAAAAAGCAGGCTTATTAGTGTGTTTCCTAGTGACTAGGAGACAAACCTTAACATCTAGTCTTGACTAGCTACTCTGACAAAGCAGCCACTTCTTTGGTAATTTGGCAAACTCTTTGGCAAGCTCCACTGAAGCACGTGAAGGACAAAAGCAGGATAACACATATCATCACTTTCTTTGCACTTAAAAAGTCTCCTCTAATTTCCCAATGGGAAACAAAGTGATATCTTGTGTAAATGAGTTGCTTCAGATAGCCTGACACTTTCTAATGGCTCATTCATTCTACATCAGAACTGCATATGTTATTTTTCTTCAGCAGAGAGTGTTTCCAGAAAAAAATGCAAGCATATTTTTTACCCCCTTTTTTGTGGGGGGGAAGGGGGAGGGCAGGGAACAAGGGGCAAACCACTTTCTTTTCCCAAATACCTGCCAAGAAGATAAAGATGAGTATGCCTGCTTTAAAATCTCATCTGAGGTATACAGCACCCACTGCAAATAAGGCACAGAAACGTGTGTTTTTCAGTGTTGATGTGAAGCACAAGACACAGAAAACTTAAGGTGTCAGGCTAACAGGTTGTTTCATGTAATGACAGATGAAAGTTACAGAAAATTCTATCTGATAAATAACATTCTTCTCAAAATGTGGTTTAACTCACTAAGTGTAAATAAAAATAGTGTAGACATACAGAGACTTTTAAAAATACACTTCTATGGAATGTCATTTCAGTCCCTGGAGAGCAAACCACCTCTTTCAACTGCAGCTTTTTCCAACATCAAGCAAAAGTCAGTTGCCTATGAAACTTACTGGCATAATGGAATGTCATCTTTGATGATGCATTTTCCGCCATTTTTGCAGTATTCTTCAGGACAAACTGCAAACATAAAGGTAAAAATTGTAATTTCCCCCTCTTTGTTGTTACATTTGTCATTGTCTGATTTTTCAAAACGGCAAAATATTCCCACCTGTCCTTTCGGTGCTTAGCACTTCCAAAACTTCTTTTTAGACCTGGACTTTGTGATACAAGTGTGAAGTCAGAAGAATATCACTAGCAATGGAGTGCTCTTGAGCGTATAGAAATCCTGATGCTTCACTTGAACAGGCTTCAAATTTTTCTCAATTGAGATTTTCATCTGACTCCAGAAACAGAATTTTTGCCACTAACTTGATTTTCAAACAACACAATATGTAAAATAAGATCCAAAAGTATTGAACTAATACTTAATTAGTACCTAAGTCTACGTTATTATTAAAGGCTTTTATATAGGGCTGGTGAACAGACACTCCTTTGTGACTAATCCTTTTATTGAAGATATTCAGAATTTTAACACCTAGAATCATATTCTCATAAGAACTAGGGAAATCAGGCTTTAAAAGATAAAATGTGTTTAAGTAGTTAGTTCTAGCCTATTAAAAACTCTTGATGCCCCTTAACTTGGATTTCCACATCATCTCATTTAGTTTTACTGAAGCTTAGTTTTACATTGCTTTAGCAAGAAAAAACTCAAAATCAAAATACAATCCCCTCAATCTTCTTTAATAAGAAAATAACTGGTAATATACAAATTAGAGCTAAAGAGTTTTGGATATATGCAAAATGAAATTGTTTATTGTGGCATATAACAGTGTTACTCAGTGTGGACACCTCCAGTTTCAGGATTAAATTTTGGAACATAAATTACTTACTTAAAAGATTTGCTTACTGATAAAATAATGGAAGATTTGTAATTTACTGTCATGCAAGTCTACTGGTTTATGTTCTATATTCTTCTGTATTGAACTAATTTCTGAATATGTTCCTTTTAATTTAAAATCATTTTATAAATCAAATTTACCAGATATGAATTCTCTCGTCATTATAGAAGCCGTCATTTTTTTAATGTTGAAGTATGATTCCTTCTCTCACATGAGCAACCTTGTCTAGTGAAGGTGTCCCTGCCCAAATCAGGGGTACTGGAGCTCTGTGATCTGTAAGGGCCCTTCCAACCAAACCATTTCATGATGCTATGAGAGATGGTGAACACAATACTTGTGGTCACATTTCACTCCCAAAGAAAATCGTGGGTGCCTCCTGCCAATAAGTGTTTGTAAAACTTTTAGGTTGAGAATAAACATTTAACACGTTATAATGAACTATATTATTGCAATGCATATGAAATGTTGTGAATTTTATCACAAAACTCATAAAAATAACAAAAAGAGAGAGTTAAATTGTCAGCTAAAGCACCTTCAGCAAAGCTGGCAGAGTACTGTCAACACAGAACTGGTCAAGAGTTTACAACTGTCTGGGGAAGAGCTGAGTAACTTTGTGTCATTGAATGGGATGTTCTGAATCCAGATTTACTTATTTATATCACCATTGTCTATGTATTTGTTGGATTTTGTTAATAAAATTCTAATTCACATTGAATGTGTATTATTGTCCTGTAGTTATCTTTCTCCCCCATTTAACTACTGCAAACCAAATCTGAATATTGTGTCAAATGCACTGTGATAAAAAAAATGCTGTTTGGTTGGTTTATTTTCCAACCTGGATTTGCAATACACTTGCAAAAAACCCACAAATAAGCAATCCTATTACTCAACACTGTGGGTTAACTGAAGTGGGTTACTCAACTGGCTAAAATCAAGGGAGGTCCTAAAAGTATACTGCAAAGGGTTGGGGGTTTTTGGAACAATGTGTTTATACCTCAAGAAATACCCCTTGTGAATATGTTAACTAAACATATTATTCTTCATCTTTTTCTCAGTTTCATCTGTGTCATTTATTCATCAGGAAAATTAATGCCTAATATAATTTGACAAAGTTTTAGCAGAGGAACCTCAGCCAAGTTTGAAGACTGCCAAAACATTCAGTAGGAAATAATTATACTTTCTTTGTTTCAAATGATATTTTTATGCAAAACAAAGTACCTGAACAGCCAGACTCATCAAGGCTGGAATCAATGCAGTCTGCAATTCCATCACAACGCTGGGAGAGGGCTATACATTGATTAGTTGATGCACATAACAAAGAACCATTGGAACAATCTGTAATGGCTGAAGTGAAAAGTAACATGGTGGTTATCATCAGCTGTATTTTATTTTCTCACTGTCAAAAAACTAGCAGAAAACTTGATTTGTACTGTAGGATATAAACTTGAATCTGTATCACCTCTACAAGCCTTCATCTTCAAAGACATACAACTTTACTACTGAGATGCTAAATAAGTAAACAAATGCAGAGCACAGATGGTACAGAACCCAAATTTTCTCACGTAATATTTGTGAAGGAGTGCATATTAACTTACAATGTTGAGAGTGTATGCTGCAAAATCCCAAAGAAAACCCATAAAAAAGATATCACAAAACATAATCAATTCTCATTAGAAAACTAGTTTTAAAATGATGGAATCGATTTTTTACACATTATTTTAACACAGTGCAGATGGAACAGTCACAGCAATGGATCTAACTGCTGAAAATTTTGCAGTTAAGGACAATGACACCAAATTATTGAGGTTGAGGTAAAGAATATTGAGAGGCACATGGAGGCACTAAAAACAGTGAAGATATGAAAGTGAAAATATCCGATTTTCATCCATATTTAATTTTCCAGGTGCAAATTAAACCAGTAGAAGGGATAATGATATTACAGCCTTTTCGAAAGTATAAAATTTTTAATATTCCATAGGTATTTAAAACTTACCAGGACTACAAGAGATACATTTTGGTGCACTACAGAAAACTGAGAAATGACTTTTTATTCATTGCTATTAGCACTTCAATCAGATTATGCAGGTGGAAAAGTATGTTGGTCTGTGGAAAAGTAATGTATACATCCCACTGGTGTTAATATGTTTGTTTTACATCCTTACTATTGTAATCAGGCAAATAAAAGACTAAAGAGGTGAGATAATATACCCTTCACTAAAACTGACAGCAAGAAGAGAGCCAGCCAAGTAGAACATTTACAGCTGGAAAAGAGTTCCAGAATTGTCTTGTTAAATGCAGCAAGTAATAAAGTCCATTACATTAGTAGGTATAAAACAGTATTAGCATAATATTGTACAACCTAACTGCTATGTGAACTCTACAGGAAATTCTGTCCACGTAAATATCTAAGTCATGAAGAAAAGCATTTCTGTGGTAGAAACTGTGGTTTTAGTAGGCACTTGACTAATGTTTTTTTGTTTGGTTGGGGCATTTTTGTCCTGGCCTCCTTTTGGGTTTTATCCTTAATCTCTGCAAGACGCATTTTGACAACTGGTCTTTATCCCAAAAGAGAACTTTCCCTGACGAATTCCTGAATTCAGTACCCAGAACACTATTGATCATTTGTTGTTACACTTAAATGAATAAAATTGCTATGGGACACAAAATGGAAATTCTCAGTAATTCCTAAACTGAAGTTTTCTAAAATGAGCAGATAGATTTGATCTGCACCAAGATAAAAAAATCAATCTGAAATCCAAAAATATAAAAACCCACTCTCAATCTGTGCTGAGAGTACACATAGGCTGGAGTTACTAGCACAACATTCAATATTATAGATTGTGCACAAATTTCAGTAAAATGAATAAAATTTCTGAGGCATTTACTTTTTCTCTCTGACCTTCCCCTGTTGACAAACTTCTGTGGCTTTTCACCTGTTAAAAGTAGGAAGCTAAAGATTAAATGCTGTGTTCTCATGGCATACACAGCTGGATCTCAGCACCAGCTGTGACAGTAATCAGCTTTCCACTGATTTCCTTGCAAACTAACACAAATCACTTTCTTTTTGCTTTGCCTTCTTTCATAATTTGCTTTCCTTCTCTGAAGTATCTTCTTCAGAGAAGAAACATGAATTGCTTCTTCTGTATTTCTGTCTTATACTATCAATGCTTACATGTTTACATACTATAAACTGAATTTTGGAGTAAAAATGAAACACAGACTTGACTAAGTCTCCTTCAGACTGAGAACCCCAAAGGTGACAAATATCTATGGAGAATATTTGTTCTCTGAATAGACCAGGATTTAATTTCTCCTTAATCCCTGGGTATTGTTTAGAAGTCAAAGCAATAAAATAAATAAAACAAAACTATATCTCAGTTTTTTTGGGGAATGCAGAAAATCATGGAAATCTTTTGGCTTTCAGATTTTGAGGTTCTACATTAGCTTCTGTGGTGTGGAGATGGGATGTGCACGTGATAGAACACAGCATGGAGGTCTCTATCAGAGGCCAGATTGAGGACGAAACAAGGTCAAATGAAGATTAATGCTGAGAGGTTTATTTGAAGAAAGGAACATGCAAAATTTCTACATGTCTTCAGGGTATGTAGAATTTAACATAAAAGTTGTCTCCAAAATCATGTTTTCTGCCAACAAAACTACAGCGCTCACTTCTAAACAGAAGGCTTACAGAGACAGTCTACCAAATCCATGCCAGTTTGGTAGACTAATTTGCTAAAATAAATGGCATGTGCAGTAGCCTGCATTTATATTTAGTAGTTTTGATAAAAACTATTAAAGAACTTGAATTTCTAACCCATTGGAAACTGATATTTTAGCCATTTTTTTTTGCCTCTGATAAGGATGAGAAAAATGTTAAAAGTTTTACAGCATGAGATGTTTAGGAAGAAAAGCTTTTATATGTAAAACGCCTCCTTTTTTTTTTTTTT